>MU945514.1:0-10966 GCA_036418165.1 Cooperia oncophora | reverse complement strand
TAGGTCCCCGATCAGTGTACGGTTCACGATTGGCACAAGCCACCCTGTGGGCACATCGCCATATTATATTAAGCTGCACCGATTCACGGCGCTGCACCCAAACGTGAGGGGGCACACCCAAGTAAGGGGTATGTGATTATCATTGGGCCTATGACCGTCCGTGCGGCGTGCTACGTGTGTGTGGACTGCTCGTCGCGTACGAAATGGCGGGTGCAGGCGTGAGTATCCAGACATTACAACCCTCCAGCTTCACTTCCGCCCATTTTGCCATCAAAAACAGGCAGGTTCTACTGGTATGTTCCTGCCCTTCTTGCGAATGGAAGCTTCTGCGGTTGTTCGAACTCCTGATCATGGACATCATATTCTATGTCGCAATAAGGCCCGGCGCCCGCGCAGCGCATAAAGTAGTTTTTGTTGCAGAAGCTGGGAGGTTTGACTTGGCGCATCGACACCTGTTTTCACCAATTTTTGTCGCTTACCCCCTTCAACAACTGGTGGAAAATAGGCTGGTGCCGCACTAAATCCCCTACCACACTTCCCCGCCCCCGGACGGTTACGTGGCATCTTGAACTTTTGGTGGCGGTCCTAATGCGAAACCATGCAACGCAGACAAACAGAGGGCAGCGGCTGCAGGAACATCGAAATGTGCAAGAAACCTGAAGAGAGCCTTGGTTCGAGCTTTTTCATTGGGAAGGGGACCTCGGGGTGAGTCACTTACCATGTGTGAAAAGCTGGAATATGTGGGGTCACAATGACCAGAGAATGCAACAAGGACGAGAGAGTGCAGAGAAAACAGATGATTGACGTATTTGAAGGGATTAAGGTTCAAGTTGTCCGTAGACCCCCCGGACACGTCCCAGCGTCTGCAACGGAAACGACTGCGCCTGCACCAAACTTGCTGAGATCCTTTCCTTGGGAACAGTCTGATTTTGACTTTAACTTACTCATATTCTTACTTTACTGACTATAGATACCGTATCCATCTGTCGCGGAAACGCCTGCTGACCGCGTCTAATGGAGGTAAAAATTGTTTTTTAGATTCTCTGCTCTCCTGCGGACAAATTTTAGCCGAATTTGCCTACAGGGAGGGGTTTCGATAAAATCCAGCTTACCCTTCAAAAATGGGATGTATACAGAAAAGAGCGCATGAAGTCTAAATAGAGCACATAAAATACACAACCAAATAAATCTAGTCTAGAGAGAGAGACAACTAATGGAGAAGACTCTGCGACGAAGCTCAGTGTTTGCCTGCACCATTTTTCGTTCCAATTTCTAAACTGGTCTGATTGTTTCTGGCAACATGGTAACTAAACCAAATACCTATACACTGGAAGATCGACAACAAAGAGGAGCGCAGAAGGCCTTCCCCATTACAGATGACATTTTTACGGCGCTGTTTATCGACGGGGGCATTTTGTATTATAATTGCTTCCCTGGTTCCGGTTTACAAATCTCACTCTGGTAAAACTTGTGAACGCTTGTGAAGCTGGAGCAAGATCGTCTAGCCACCATCCTAAAACGTGTCAACTCGAAAAGATGGGTTGGCAAATCTATGAAAAGCAGAATGCCCCCCCCCCGTCGATAAACAGCGCCCTTTTTACCCCACTGCTACATGATTCCTCATGAAGAAGGCTAAAGACAAACGGTGCACTCGCCTCCGTAGACGCGGTTTCTTACCTAGGGTGGGTAGAATGGGTCCGCAGCTGGAGCAGTGTGCCATTTCTTTGGAGTGCAAGGAGCGAGTAGGGATGAGAAGTGATGCCGGTGTTCCATTTCCAGACTCCGCCCGTATGGTCAGTCACACGTTCAATCATAGCCAAATGCGCAACTGTCTGCACTCCCTCACTTCTGGTTGTTCTCTAACACTGACGCGTGTCTTGATGCGGGACCTTACTATTCGGCGCAAGCGCTGCACTTTGAGAGTAGGGCGTAGCGTTACTATTCTCCAAGCCCCTTTTCCGTGCTCTTCTGAACTTGAAAAGTGGTATAGCGCAGCTGCGGATACAATAACCGTGCAAAAGCATCCCGGATTGAGGGTAGAGGGTAAGTGCAAGGCGAGCATTGGTGGTAGGTGGTGGTAGGTGGGCTATATCCACGGGTGGCGTTTCTTCAAGTTATGGTGATGCCTGGGAACAGCGGCAGCGGCGTGAGACCATCTTGAAATTGCTGACTGGACGGACACTTGGAAGACACCAGCGGTAGACATTTATGGTGTAAGCGTAAAACGCGTCCCTAAAGGCAGTTGGCATGAAATCGCTATACAGATGTAGGATTTATACGACTGGCTTAACAGAATTCCGTGACCTCGGACAGGCGCTCCGTGGCGCCTTTTCCAAGGAGGGTACCCCTATAACGCCCTATCGAGCAACAACATTCCGTCCCAAACGCCTTCCTCGCCCGCCCGCCCACAAACGGACGACCGTTCCTGACGCTCGTATTCATTCATTTGCTGAGCAAATTATGAAGCGAAGGATTGGTATGAAGCGGCCGTGATGCTGCATGCATACATATGCAGCCGTATCTTCGGTAGCGGTGATTGGTAAGTTTTTGCCTACGGGAAACTCGTCCGAAGGCGATTTCAAGTCACTGAAAACGGAGAGGTCTTTTCCGGATTTTGACCGTTTCACTCCGTTCTTTCGCCATTTCCCCACTACATAGCGCCCTACTAGCATTTTAGGCCGAGTGGGAAACCATCGTGCCAACTGCCTTTAAGTGAAAGTTGCTTAGAAACATTAGACTGAGGAGCTCAAGTAGGCACGACACTTTCACAACGTGAAAAGACAGTTTTGAATCACAAAACCTGTCCCATCCAGACTGAGTTGTTCTCTGAGGTTTTGAAGCGTTAACGACCGTCACTCGTACCGTGAAGACTGTTGGAAAAGCGTCTAGACTAGCTGCCTAAATGAAAGCACTTGTGCTTACAGTCGCGGGAAAAAAATTGGAACAATCTTAAAAAAGACAGCTTCATCTGTTCTAAGCTATCTAATCGCTCCTTATACACCAGTATTAGGGTCAGAAGCTAAGAATATAATGTTATACCACAATAATATCAAAATTTTGGTTAAGCGGAGATAGTGTAGTGGCGAGTGGCGCCACTTATCACACGCGTGGTCTAGGGTTCGAATCCCGGTTCGGCCGCGCCCAGGAGATTAAGCTAGTTAGTAGTAGATTTGTCCGAGAAGATAAGAATGTTGATCCTACATTGCCAACCTTCGCACCACCAGCAGGTCCCCCTCCCCTCAAAGTGCCTCATCGCAGTAATCTTCAAAATTCTGCCCCTGCAATGAATTTAATCAAACAACACTCTTTCTCCTTCCTAGGCCATCTTGATTTGAGCTCACAAATTTCCTTACGTTTTCCTTTTTCCTTTTTTCAAAAACTTGTATAAAATTATTAGAAAGCGCACGACTTGAGCTTGTTCCAATTTTTTTCCGCGACTGTAGGTCACACCACCGTTGAAATTCTTCAGAACTGAGGAGGGGAGGGACGTACTTGGGCACTGAAAGAGGAGAGCCGTGACTAACCCGGTAATCACTCGACGTTCAAACTTGGGGAGGGGCCGTATCTAGAGCACTTTTGTAGAAAACTGAAAATATCGGGGTGGACCTAATTTTGCACAAGGAACCCTTCTAATGGCCTTGACAGTTTATGGACACCGATTTTCCACTCTCAGACGCTGAATGCATTCTTATTCAGCGACGAGCCTACTGCTACTTCTGGACGTCTGACAACTGGTCAGAGGCTTCGTCTCAGGCTAGAAGCCAAGTGTCTTGACGGTCGCAGCAGTAAGTTGTTGAAGAGGGCCGTAACAAGGAACTTTTTCGGGAGAGGGGGGGGGTTCGCGCCGACTCATCATCTCACATATACCAATTATGCGGCTAAAACGCTGCCGCGCAAAAAAGTTCTGGTCATCTCCAAGTGGTAAGAAGTTCTAAGAACCTTTTGGATTCTGAAAAATCTCTCTAAGCAAATCTTAAGCTTACAGCGGACCTGTTTTTAAGGTTTCGGATCACTGTTAGCCGAATTTCCTCTCTTCGCGGGAGTGCCGAACAAACATCTTTCTAGCCTCGCCCTTCGAGGGAGGAAAAGAAAGAAACAGCACAGTGATGGACAGTGATGGGGAGCGTGTCAGAGAATGCGGATAGCAGCACGAAATGCTGGGTATCAGGTTGGGGGGTTAGGCCACAGTCACCCCTGCTGACTTCGAACACGATTCTCTCAGACGAACATATAGCGCACTTAAAATCAAGCAATCGTCTGAATGATGGCACCCAGCCACGCCCTCCTCCTCCCAGATATGGGGCGCAATTAAGTCGGGCTGCCCAGTGAGTTCCAGAAATTTTGTACACCATCGTAGGCCCCAGCCGCAACACTGCCGACCTCAGAAATTTCTATGTGTTCAGAGACTGTTTCTGAACAAGTTCAGGGCTACAAGTAGACTTTGAAAAGTAACTACTTCTCCACGGGACGAATTTTTTGCTTGTGTAATCAGCATTCCACAAGGCAGCCGCGATGTCTATCAAAAAGCCTTTTATGTTGGTTGTAACATCTAGAAAATGTACTTATGGCATCTATCGAAGATGAGAGAACCGGTTCCCGTATTTGACCTCATTAGATATTCCAACATTTCAAGTATGATTGCATGGAAAAAGGGTTAGTTTGCGAACCGAGCGACTCAAGTTGTGATAATCACAACGAGGGGGTCGTATTTGGACGCGCGAGAGAGGGGGAACAGAGTCTTATTGGGTCCTGAGAGAAATTTTTAATGTTTTGTATTCCCCCCAATGACCCGGCAGTGATCAGTTTCAAAGTCCCCCCTAGCTTTAAGGTCGAATCATGAGGAATATGAAGTAGGCTACAAATGAGTTGTAGGGAGTCTGAAGTGGACTGATCTCAATGTAAGTGGACCAAAAATCTAAACATCGAACCGCTAATATTCAGGCGACAGTTCTTTCCTTCGGAGATAATTTCCACACCCGCAGCCATCATTCAACAATCATCGATTCCTTTAAACGCGCAAAATAGGAAAATGCCTGTTTGTACTATTCCGTTTGCCAACTGGCACAAATTCCCACAAGGAACAATAAAATTGTCAAAATTAGAATCGGAGTAGAATTAGTGTTCACACCAAATACTACTAATAAATATGATTACAGTAACACTTAACAGGAATATTACAATTATAGTTGTATTGTAGTAATCAAATCAGAGGGTAACAAGGCAAAATTGAACAGTTCACCCATTAGATATAAGATTACCATTTGAGTCAAGTGTCACAATATGACAATTGGGACTTAGTTTTTCAATCACTACAAATGAAAAGCGTACGAATGGGCTGTTAACTTGAGGAAATCGGAGCGGCAAAGGTCACAAGGAACCAGTGCGTTTTGCCAAAGAGCAAACTGCGAATTGTTCGTCGATAAAATCTCAGTAAAACTTGTCCATTTGACATTGAGATGACCCCTTTCTCAGAACGCTCTTGAAGTATTCTGGCAGAGAGCTTTCGCCAAACAATGACTCATCGGCAAGTAAGTTTTCCTGTAGACTTCATTTTTCCAGAGATCACAATGAAAACAGTCCTTGACGAAAGGTAAAGTCTATGGGATGGGATTAAGGCCGAAGGTTTTATGTTGAGGGATCTATTTTCGGAATGGGGTACATTTGATAGAGCTTGAACAGTTGGGAGTGGAGCCCTGCTTCTGAGTACGCAGACGCGGTGGATTCAAGACATGTTCTGTCGCTGCGGGATAAAATTATTGCAGAATAAGAGCCCCCTCGAAATTTACTGCCTTTGGCACACTCTTACCTCCCTTTACCTATGTCCTTCCGCCTATGTGACCGATGCATCTAAATCCATCATCCTGAATTTTACTAACTTCCTACCACCTTTTCGCAGCTTCCCTTTCGAAAATTCATCAATGTTCTCCTAGGGAAACAATAGCGTTGAAAGAGGGGGAGAGAGAAGTGTATAGCACACCGAAACAACAAAAAAATCGAAAAAAATATGCAAAAATTCTAGAGAAAGCAGCTGCTGTTCTAGCTTCTCGGGCCAGGGTACAGCATCGCGATGTGTGAAATGGTGGTGTCAGTACGACTCCCCCCCACCTAAAAGAGGGTTTATGGTACGACCTCCCTTTCCCAAGCCCAACTCCAGTTTTTCCACACCAATAGATTTTCCGGCCGAGGGGGGGGGTGGAGTATATACACATGAAACAGGAAAAATAACGTGAAAAGTCAACAACCGGGAGAATTTTTTTCCCAAAGCGGCAAGTTTCTTTCAGAGCCACATACATGCAACCCTTCCTCTCCCAGCAAAAGACCAAAAATACCCAAAACCGGACCGCCACCGTCCTCACACAATTTCTTACACTTTCGCCATCGTTGACGCTTTTTTTGTAGAACGGGAGTAATTTTGAAGGCAGCTATAGAACGCGTGCTCATTGACTGTTTTAAACCTGCGTGTGAAAACACATGGTACCGGTAAAAACACATGGAAACATGAAAAACCGCAATCTAAGGGGGCCTTGAAAAAAACTCTGGTTTGCAAAAAAGCGTAAACGATGTAGAATCTCTAAAAGGCTAGAAAATTTCGTTCTGCTGTAATTGCGCCATCTTGAAGAGGCACGGTATTTAAGGAATCCATTCGCATACAATAAGAATTCAATGATCGGAAGAATAGTGATCAGCGTCCAATTTTGAGACTCACGTTGATGAAACTAAAAATGGTCAACGAAATCAAGAAAGAATTGTGACTCACAATCAACGAGTAATTCGTGTGATTGGTAATTCATCGCAAATCGTTCGTGAGAGATTGGTGAATGTCCCCCCTCATTCATAGACCAACAAAGGGGGCGCGGTTTCATTGCGTCCATTTGAAAACAAGTTGTACACTCACCTCTGCGGGTCCTGGTCCTTGCCGTAGGTGGGCAGAATGGATCCACAGCTGCAGTATCGTGTCATGAAAGTGCCGGAGAAGCGAGCGGGTGCAGTCTGCATTCTCCGCCCTCGTTTAGGCCTCCGATTAAGACGATCTAGTCGAAACGTCAGGCCGTAGTAGAGGGTTTCATAACAACCCTCCTAGTACTGAAGAAAACTTAAGGGCTAGCAGTTACATTGACTAAGGCTGCGCATACTTTGAGGCAGCGTCCACCAGCGACCAATAGCGTCTACTAGACTTCCGAGCGTCCGGCAGCGTCGGCGACTAGGAAAGATAGATATCGGTCTAGCGTCTGCCAGCGTCTGCAGCAGCCTTCACCGGCGTCTACCAACGTTCACCAGGGTATCGAAAGCCTAGGAAAGTATAGGTATTGAATGTGGATCAGGGTCTCGTGTGCTAAGGAACGTATAGGTATCGATTTACCGTCTGCCAGCGCGCACCAGCGTCTACGGAAGAGGAGAGTATGGCGCGATAGGAGGTAGCAGACAGCTGGTAGAGTATGGGGAGATAGGAGGGTGGCAGACTGGTAGAGAGTACGGCGCGAATGTCAGCTGTCTGCTACCATCTATCGCGCCATACTCTCCTCTCCCGGACGCTGGTAGACGCTGGTGCACGCTGGCAGACGCTAGATCGATACCTATACTTCCCTAGCCCTCGAGACGCTGGTGGACGCTGGTAGATGCTAGTAGACGCTGGGGGACGCTGGCAGACGCTGAATCGCTATCTACACCTTCCTAGTCGCCGACGCTAGCAGACGCTCGGAACGCTGGTGCTAATGGTCGCTGACGGACGCTGCGGCAAAGTATGAACGCAGCCTAAGGCTTACGAAGGGAGAAGCTGGACAGTGACGACACGGGCGGACTTTTAAGATAACCGCAGTGATCCATAGAGACTTTCAGATTTATAAATTTATTCAAGAAATATAATTAAAGGCAATTGATTCATACAATGAGATACCCTTATTAGTGTAAGGAAACAGTGAAAGTATCGCTTCAAGAAAATCTCTTCCAAACAGTGAAAACATCCATTAAAGCTCTATAGACGGCAGATTACCGAAGCTGAAGAACATCGATCAATACACCCACACAAAACAATCGATATATGAACACAAAATGAGATGACGAGAATTGTGACCTGAACCTATTGCATGGAATTTGAGCGTGTAATATCAAATGAACCACCTATCCCGAACACGATTATGTTGAGATTATGAAGACGACAAAAAGTCGGACTTTTTGACTCATGTTCGTGGCAACCAGTTATGATGGTAACCCCCCTTGGGTGCGTAACAATTACAAAAAGCAAATTGAATAATGGACCAGAGAATCATATCACCGAAAGTGCACCAAGCAAGAGGATCGAGGTCCATGGAAGGACCAGAATTTCTTGAGCAAATCGTATCCGTAACTGTGAATGGGACCATCAAAACTGTCGTTTCCCTGGCTCATATTCGAGGCCTGGATCGAACTGCTCCAGCACGTACACCTGCAATAAAAAAATCACAATCAGCAGCTTTATGAATCAGCTCCTGGCTACTGACAGCGTTCGGGAACGGTTATAGGCGTCTATCGTACTGCTCGCTGCGGACGTTGGGGCGTTTAGGGGGCAAGGCTCGACACGGCGCTAGCCTGTTTTCGATTTTGGTCGCCTGCCAGGCTCCACAGTGGCTGCGGGAAGAGCTGACGCTACACCAAAGCCAGCCCCAGAAACGCTCTAGCATCCGCAGCCAACAAGACTGTATCATTTGCGCGCTTCGTGAGATCGCACTCTTTGTGGTCAACGCAATCTCACGTAACCTAGAGCAAGCTTTAACTTAGGCGGTCTCGAAAAATCTAGACCTAGAAATGGCACTGCAGATGCAGCAATTATCACTGTAAGCATGCAGGCGGAGTCAGAGCAGCTTTTCCCACCAACTTTTGCGGGCCGCAGGATGACATCGATTGGTGGAAAAGGCCGCTCTGGCTGCGCACTCCAACCCACGCCCCTCACACGCCCTCTCGTTTGCACGGACAATAACTGTACACAGAACCTCTAAGTGCTTCTGGTACCTGCTGCTAACTTTGCTGGATCAGCGGTGGGAAGGGGTGGGTGGAGGGGCAATTGAACACCTTCACAATTCCAGGCGAAAAGCAAGTGCGTGGCGCGATCCAGAAAATAAGAGCAGCGCTTTCACACATTTATGGTGGCCGACAACCCAGCAGGACGAATTACGAAAAGTAAGGGCAACGTTAGGGGCACAACTAATTCACTTGGCAGCGCTAACAACCTTGGGAGAATGGCGGGAGTGCAGGGCTGTCACACCTTAAAAGGCTTGTGTGTGTCTTGGTCTATGTTTTTTCTTTTGTCTTTTCACAGCCGTGCTCACCCTGTAAGCCCTGTAAATCCCTCTCAAGTACCCTGTAAGCCCTTGTGATGCTTGGCGAAATGGTACCAGCACAAGCAGAAATGGTAATTGTGGTCATTGGAACGCCATTTCTCATTTTCTCCCTAATCTTGGCCACTAATTTTGACAGCAATTTGACAGCACAAGGTGCTTGATCGTGAAACCAAGCTGCTATTGATACAAGGGGTTGAACAAGTTTGTTGGTAAGCTCACATGCTTAACAGTCTCACAGGGATCTGTTGAGCTGGCAGCGGCTTACAGCGTGCCCCCCCCCCCCCCTTCAAAGTTATCAGCCCCTAATTGCCTTTGTCCAGTTTCCGCCTATTTGGTTGCTCTTCTCCTCCCTGGTCTAGGTTAGGAAGGTTGCATGTCGGTCAAGTTCAGTTTCGTCACTCACATAATCGGAGCTCCTTATCCGAAGTTCGGCTGGAGGGTTGGTGATCACGTATCGCTTCACTGACTCGGCGTTGTCCTGGTCGTGTAACCGATACAGCCCGATACACAACTGACCGTACTTTTTCAATGACGTAGTGAACATCTGGCCGTAAGTGGAGTTGTGCTGAAATAAAGCTAGGTTACTAAAATACGTGTAAAAATTAGGGGTCAAACTTAGCCTACCCCGATTCCCTCGTACGGGTTGTCGTGCAGAGCGATTTGAGCGATTCGGCATCGATCACGGTTTGACAGGGTTTCCGGTGTGCTATAACCACCTCGTAGACCAGCACCTTCGGCAAGAATCAGTTCCAATTCCGGTGTGGCACCGCCTGTCACTAGAGTACGAATCAACGTCAACGCGGAGTCGTTGAAGTACGTCTGAAAATAGGGCTGTTAGGAAGAATTATCCAAAAAATTGTGGAGAATTCCACTAAATACGACCCATCCCCAAATTCCCTCTTCGATATGATTCCCCACTACTGCCATCCCAACAAATCACAGCGTGTCCTATTGAGGAGGTTGAGGGGGAGGACAGGATAGGCACCGCAACAGAAGTGAAAAATCAATTAACAAAAAGGTTCAGACATGGTCCCCTCCCCTTCACGGAAACCAAGTGCGACCACACTACGAATTTCACAGCGATGTGCTCTGGTAGAGAACTGAATATGACATTGTCTGGCACTCGCAAGCTCTTTTCCCGCCAAAAGTTCTGGAATGAGTGTCAAGTGCGTGGCGTATCCGGGGAGAATCAATGGATAGTTGCAAAGTGATCTTACCCCTCACGTTCCTAAGGCATTGTTCCTCTAGTAATCAAGGCACGTCGTACGTTGGGATCTCTAGCAAGGGAGTCGTATCTGCTCGCTGGAGGGAAAGGGGTCCTACTCGCGTTAGAGAGAATTTTCCGGCCTTCCATGACCCCTTTCGCTCACAATCAGACGCATGGTTTCTAGGAAGAAAGGAAGAAGCTGGATTTTTTTTGTAACAGTGGAGAGGGGTAGGAAGTTGCTAATACGCACGGAGATGGTAGGTAGGAGGTAGGTGGTGGGGGATGGGGAAGACGGGTAGTACCAGAAAAATTTCAAGAGGGATCGTATTTTGCAAGGATTTTCCACAACGGCAGGACGTTTCCTGCTAGTCATGCCCGAATGCAATCTCCCACAAACTTATGGTGGAAGACTTAACTTTGTGGGGATTTGACCTTTTTATATGAC
>MU945512.1:0-13198 GCA_036418165.1 Cooperia oncophora | reverse complement strand
ATCATTTGAGAACGAGCCCCAAATTATGCCTTATGCCTTTAATAATTAGGGAGGTATGTTCTGATGTAGACTGGAGAACCTAGTCCTCATCAAGCGTTTGGGCTTACGTAGACTACTTGAAGACATCCGCGACTGCATGTCGTTAGTCTGATTCGTATAGCACCCACAGTAGACTTGTCAGCAAAGAGGAAAGCAAAAGAGCTCAACCAAACACCCCAAGTAAGGCTCGTTTGATTTTCAGCATTGTACGAGCATGCGGATTCGCAGAGATGCATAAGCGCGCGGGTAAGAGCACAAACAACTGCGGGCGATAGAGCGCAGTAACCCAATCAACGAAGGATCCAGGTCTATACGTCATCGGCAGATCGGATTAAGTCACAAGTTGCCTGGCATCCTCACCGCAACGGCAGAAAGAGCTCATTCTGTGCTGCTGCAGACCTGCTCATCGTCATTTTACATATCAGGTTGTAGCAGAATGCACCTTTGAGAGTGTTCAAATCATTCAACACTACTACTTTACCTGAGAAAGTCCTCATGACCAGTACATTTCTCTGCGGGGTGCACCGTATTGTTTATGTGGACCAAACAATCCTTAATAAACAAATGATTGCTCAAAGCAGTATTAAATAAAGCTAAGAGCTCCTTGAAGACGAACTGCACACTCACCCCCGTCATCCTGGTCCTTGTAGTGACATGTGTAAGGAGAATGGGTTCGCCTTTGCAACAGCTTGCAATTTTCTCCGGCCAAAAGTGCACCGGAATGGAGCAGGAGGGTGTCCCCCATACTCTCCGATGTCTCCATACTCCCCGAGCTGCCACACGGCCAGACAAGCGACTAGCCGTAAGCTAATGCGCTACTTGGCTGCTCCCTTTCACTTCTGATTGTTCCCTACCGCTGAGTACGTCAATACCAGAATCCTGCAGCGAAAATGAAGTCAGAGGTGAAGAACTCCCGAAAGTGAGAAATCGCAAATAAGCAGTGCCTTTAGCTATGACTAGGCGTGTGGATAGCCGTACGGCAAGGCGCACGGATTTTGAAGACGGCACCTTGGTATCGCTACACTCAAGCCTCGCCCCCAGTTCACCTGTGAGCAGAAGAAGTAGCAGTAGCACTGCGTCTGAGCACCCATTCTCCTCGCGCATGGCACGAACCGTCCTCGGAGGTGAGTGTACAGTTTGTCTTTGAGCATTCGGGCTCAGGTGAAACTATAAAACTCACACTTCTCATGATGAGCTTCTTTTGAATACAAGCGTAATCTACGTCGAAGTCCCTCATTTTCAAAAGGGTACAGGTGGAAATGAACTGTTGGTTGAAGAATTCGAGTAGCTAAAAAAGCAGGCAGTGTTCCTTTAGCTCTGCCCACAGACGTTGCTGAGTGCCCTGACCACGAAAATGACATTCACCTTCAGAGCTGGCGCCATTTGGAGTAGGCGCCAGTTTGGCGCCACCACCTATCACACCAAAATCAATGAAAACTTTTATACAGGGGAGATTTGATATCCTAACACGAACACGAACATGCCATTTGTTATTAGCGGCGACGGGTGGAGTACCTGATCACCCCGCTTCGTTGAGCTGAGATCGGCGAGAAGTTACCCTCCCCCTCCCAGCCTGAGTCTGAGCAGAGCGCTTAGTTGCTCTGTTGTCAAAAAGTGGATGCAATTTTCGTGATCAGGATATCAACCACTCCAATATGCAAGTTTTCATTGGTTATGGAAAAAGATGGTCGCACCACGTCCGCGCTATTTGGCGTGAAATGGTACCAACGAAAAAAAAAGCGGACGTTATATTCGTGATGAGGTGTCAAATCACCCCTGCATAAAAGCCTTCATCGATTTTGGTGAGAAAGGTAGTGGTGCCAAATGGCGTCAGCGTCAAAAATGATTGCCATATTCTTGGTCGAGGCACTGAATAACCTGTGTGAGCTAAGTTTCACCGGAAATTAGTTTGAGTTTTTGGGGTACTAATTGTGGAATAATGCCAAAGCAACTGCCGATTTGACGGCATCAAAGATCGAGCTGAGACCTGAGAGTTAGAGAATGGCGAGGGATCGGAGCAATGATTTCTTTTAGTATTTTTTTGGTTCCTTGAGCGAGACCAGGGATTGTGAACAGAGTACTTCGTACGTTGGGGAAGCCCAGGGGGGGGGGGCGTATTAGGTCGTTGGGAGAGAGAGAAGCGTATTTGATCCAAGAAACACACGTTAGGAGAGTTCTAACGGTGGGGGGGGTCGTTGTACTTGCTCGCCGTTACGAGAGAGGGGACGTTTCTTCCTCTCCACCCCTTCCGCTCGACAGCTAATTCTTGGAAGAAAACCCGAGAATTTTTTGCGTAATGTTGAAGAAATGGGGTAAGATAGAAAGTGGGAAAATATAAGAAACTAGGAAGATGTTAGGCTGGACGGGTGGGCAAGGAGGGTTGTGTTTTCCGAAGATTTTCCCCAGCGTCAGGACGTGCTCTGATTGTGAAAGAGCCGTCTCTGAAATGCCTTTGTGAAAACATACCGGATGTTTGCAGAATTTCTCCACACCCTCCATGCACTTAATTGCATCCCTGAAGTCATCGCAGAGTTCGACCAACGTGTCGATTGAAACATTGTAAAGTGGGAAGCGTACTGACGCGGATTGCGGCGACTCTTCAGTGATAGCGGACAACTTTCTGAATGTAGAAAATGCGGATTAGAGAGAATACAGTGAGTAAGAAGTTAGAAACGTACGCCATTAGGCCCTTATGGCAACGTGAAATTGTGGGATGATCCCGGTATGGAATGCAGTATGGAGGATGAGTGGTGGTCGTTGGTATGAACTCTGTTGTCTCCAGCTCTAATTCTGGTGTCGTAAGCTCCAGATCTTCATCGTCTTCCAATTTCGACGTCGTTTTCGGGGCAGGAGAGCTCCTCTTAGATTCCGTGACAACTTCGTCATTAACGGTTGAGAGCTCTGACGGAGACGAGGAGGTTTCGATGATTCCTTTAAAAGAGTATCGTTTTCCGGAGAAGAAGTTACAAACGGGTTTCGAGTTATTACCTTTCTCCGTCCACCTGGCGGAAGCGGATCATTGGAATACAAAATCATCGCAAGGATCAAAATAAGTCATACTGGTAAGGCTCGTTAGTTGAGACAGCAGCTGTACTTCCAGCATGGGTGAAACAGGCTACTTGATAAGGCTGCGTTCATAATTCGCGGCAGCGTTCACCATCTTTAACAGATGTGTTGCACAGGCCGCATTTTCAACGCCTAATCCAGCTGTTTGCTACCTTCCTACTTAACCATACTCTCTGCTCCCGGTGAACGCTGGTGAACGCTGGTGGACGCTGGTAGACCTGGCAGATGCTGGCAGATGGTAGATCGTTTTATACATTCCTAGTCGCTGACGCTGCCGGAAGCTCGGGAACGCTCGTGGACGCTGCTAGACGCTGGCAGATTCTGGCGGACGGTAGATCGCTATACTTTCCTGGTCACTGACGCTGCCGGATGCTCGGAACGCTCGTGGACGCTGGTAGACGCTGGGGACACTGCCGCAAAGTATGAACGCAGCCTAAGGTCGCACTTTGTCGGGGCGATGTCAGAATGGGCGGGATGGGCCCGCCTCCTGCTCACTTTTTACCAATAGTGATCAGTTAGTGGTCGATTCGGGAAGAGAACAACCAGTGATGGAAAAGCCGGGTGAGATCATTCCATCCCCTCTGACTGATTGCGATGATATCAGTGTGAGCCCTCAGTAACTGCTCGGTAATGCTCATTACTTATAGTCCCCAAATAATAGCCCAACTAGCTCACCGTCAGTGGTAAAAGCATCCGTTGTAATGAGTGTGGACATTGCCTCGTCCTTCAATTCTGGAAATGTTAAGTGAAATATGCTAATTAAAAAACAGAACGGCATGCTTCTATAATTTAACGTACCTGCGCTTCTTTTACTAGTATCTTTATCGAAAGCTATTTCGGGCATTTTGGGATAGTCTGTAATCAAGATTATGAGAAGCTGAATAACGAGGACAGTGTGGCCACACAACTTCGTCAAAACCACTAAGCGTACCATCAACGACACGGACAGGTTTCATCGCGGTCAAATCCACTTCGAGCTCCATTTTCTGCGCGTTTTTGAAATAATCTGGAATGAATACTGACAGGTTGTTAGACACCCTACTGGTGTGTACAGGGCATCCATGATTTATGGACACCCCAAGTTTTTATTGTTCTAAATCTGATCTGATTCTCGGAAAAATTGCTCTGCTATATGTGTGGCACCAAGCATCCTCATGCCAAAAAATCTTACGTTTTTCTGGGATAATTCCCTCCCTTACAAAGTCAAATATTTTTTCGGGAGAAATGTCTGTATCGCAGGCACAAGGATACGTCATGTTTTGGAAACTATTAGGTCGTTGGGCAAAAGAAATGCAAGATTTTGCTTGCTTGTATTTCATACTTATTTTATTCCAATAATATGTTACTTTAATATGAAGTGTTATATACTATTCGGAAGCTCATCTCATGCTCTTTCTAAATGATACTCCAAGATTGGTTGTAATTCATTTTATTATAATTTTTATTGACATTTTATTGCAGATGTCGAAACGTGAATTTCGCACTATTTTCTTCTATGAGTTCAGCTGGGACGAAAAGCTGCCGATACAGCTCGGAACATCAACGAAGTTTGGGTCAAGGAAGTATCAACGTTGGTTCCAGAAGTTTCGCTGTGGCAACACCAGCCTTGAAGATGAACTTCATGTTTGGTGGTCTGCCGCCGGTCTCATCCATCACAGCTTCCTGAATCCTGGTGAAAACTAACGGCCCGAGAAGTACTGCTCCAATGACAAATCGACGAAATGCATCAGAAGCCATTAACGCATGTGCCCAAGGTTGGTCAATATGAAGGGACTCCACGATTCCGGACTCTTCTCCACGACAATGCCCGACCACACTTTGCACAATTTACCCTCCAGAAATAATAAAACGGATTGGGCTATGAAACTCTGCCTCATCCACCATACTCACCAGACCTGTCGCCCACCGATCACCACTTTTTCAAGCATCTGGACAACTATCTTAGAGAGAAAAAGGCTTCAAAAAAACCAAGACGATGTCAAAAACGCCTTCAACGATTTTGTGGCCTCTAAAAAGAATTACAACCAATCTTGAAGTATCATTTAGAAAGAGCATTAGATAAGCTTTCGAATGATATATAACACTTACATTTTATTGGAATAAAATAAGTATTAAATACAAAAACGAAATCCTGCATTTCTTTTGCAACGACCGAAGTATCATTAGAACTAAATGGACTGTTCCAAATTATTCTATTTTCTTTTGGACTTTTCTTAATTTTTGGAGAGTGATTTTGTTGAGTATTTTGATATGTCTGCAGCCAGGGCATGTAACACAGCCGGATTCCAGATCAGATCAGGTGTCAGTGCTGCACTGTGCGAGCTTCTCACTGCTCCACAGCCCTCTTTGCTGATTCAATCTGATGTTAGTCGCCATGCGTGGGCAGGGTAGAGCATCGTGATGTGTGAAATGTGTGGTGTCAGCACGCCCTCCCCCCCCTGGAGCTCTCGAAGTCCCCCTTCCCCAACTCCTACCTGACCAAATTTCCCACATTTCCTATTTGCCCCAAAACTTTGCTGTCGGAGGGGCTGGTGTCGGCGGAAGTCGTGGCCCGGGGGGAGGGGCGGTATATAATACACATGAAACAGGAGGAAAAATCACGAAAAGTCAACAACCGGAAGGAATTTTTTCCCAACGCGCAAGTTTCTCTGAAAGCCATCGAAGCTCCCCTCTCTCCCACACAACGAAGCTACGACTCCCCCCCCCAATCCCTGCGCGGAGCACAAGTTACGACTCCCTATGTGTTTCACGACAGCGATGCTGTACCCTGTGCGTGGGTAGCCGTAGCAGCGATGGAAGGGAAGTGACTATTCCACATAGGATGTGTACAGGGTGATCCTCCTTCGGATGGTGATTATGAATCCGTCTCTCCCATATCTGGTTGCAGACCTCTCTATACAAAGTGGATGGAGGGTCTGATTGAGGGACCACCCACTCCACGCGCACCTCTCAGAGCGGAAGCTTGCTTCAAATGTGGAACAATATTCATCGTTGATGAGGTGACCTCGTCTGTTCATTTCATTTCTGGCCACAGATTTCCGGAAGTGGTTGTATCACCCTGTTTCTTAAAGTGTCTTTTAATGAGTACTGTTCAACGACGTTTTGAAGGTTTCGTTGCTGCGACTTTGTGTTCCCTCGGTCGTTAAATATAAATGGTCTTTAACGCCGCTATGCCGGCTCTTAGCATTTGCTTACTACTTCCTCACTCAGTGCTCACGTTCGCTAGCCCACTAACTTCGAGTCAGCCGAAAGCGTCTTTCAATATGAGGAGCAACTACTTTTCCGTAAAAAAATGAATCAGTGGGCAGAGGGATTAAAGCCCATTTCGATTTGGCACATCCCCAGTTAAACACTTTGAGGTTTCGCGCTTGCCATCCAGAGCCTCCTCGGGAACTCTGCTACATAGCCTGGATATGATGACCGAAGTCCCCCCCTTGTCATGAATTGGAAATATAATATAATCTGTTCAATTGTTCTAAGTGTAAATCCTTGAGAAATTCTCGTATAGCTCCAAGGAAACACGCGTGCCGATTTATCGCGTTCTCCCGCTCCCAACAGCTTGGTGAAAAGGCGACTTCCTTGCGCCGCTTCAAACTGATCCCTACCCCAGCATCAGAACGAATCAAGATCCCCAAACCACGGGAAGTGCCACTGCATAGTTTAACCAGCAAAAGTTGTTGGCTCTAAAACAGGTGCAATAAGGGTCTCGTTGGGTCTTCGGTGTCAATTAGAAGGAACGTCGGAGACCACACTACATTTTCCTGAGAAGGCTCCTCGAATACAAGTGTCCAAAAAAACAAAAATTTTTTCATTTGTCTTACTGCTACTGTGTGGCGACTGCATGCGCAGGGTCCCTGGCTGGAATTGAATCGAGACTTTCTAACAGGAAAGAGAGATTTTAGAGGACATGGTTCACATAAGTGAACTGATCACCTTATTCGCAAGTGCGTAAGCTCATTCAAAAGAGGTGGCTTTAGTTTCGTTATAAGGCACGGAACTCAATCATATGTCAGGGCGATAAGAAATTCACGCGAAGTCTTTGTAGACACCCGAACATCCATATTGTAAGTGCTCTACTGATATTGACGTGTGGAAAGTCTTTTCCAATCTATGGATTCCTCTGTGCTACCTAGCCTTTCTTGATCATCAGCAACTTACTGTCGTGTTGGTACCATAGGACACCGCCGCTTCCAGAGGTACCTGCAAAACGATATCCTGTAATTTCTTGCGCTAATATTCCTTCGCCGAGATGGGGAAAGGGGGAGTGAGGGGCTTTCTCCCCACTGATGACATGTGCACCTACTACGCAACTATGCCACTCTTTGCAGGATTATAAATTGCCCGTTGTTGGGGAAAGCTCTCCATATTGTACTATAGGCCTGAAATTGTGAAATCAGATAAGTAGGGTTTTCTCGCTAATCAGCGGACATATTTGCCGTAGATAAAAGGACTTTAGACTCTGATTATCATTTCCTATCAGCATTGGTCTATCGGTTTAGCGAATGCGGTAAAGTGTAGGCCAAAGTCGCCGACCACCCCACACGATAATTACCGCCCATTTGAAAGAAGCCTGTGAGCCAAAAACAGCACAGTTGTACCGAAACATATATAGGAGCAATGGTTCCTTCACCATTGAGCTACAGCCGAGTTCTTCGATAGATTTCCTCAGAAGCGCTGTTGCCATTTGACCACATTGTTTAGCTAGATCACTGCCGACACATTCAAAGAATGCACTCATTCCTTTGCATTTTCCTGGAAGAAGTGTTTATACTCCATTATGGGCCTAGCTATTTGCTCAAAATTGTAGGGCTGCGTTTGTACTCAGCGGGCACGCACTAGCATCCGACACCGCCACCCCGTCAGCGAACTAGGGAAGTTTAGACATGGTCTAATACGCCTTGCAAAAAGCTACAACGACGCCAGCGGTTACCCGCGGCCGGACCGGGAGCGAGAGATGGGGAAATGGGGGGGGCGGTAGTAAGCAAGCTGGACAGGCGCCGCTGGAAAAATTGACGTGTTGAACCGTAATCGCACAAACTGGGCCTGAAAAGCACGAGAATTATTTAAATTATAGGCAAAGGCACCAGTAATCATTCGTTCGTCACGCTAAAGTCAGCGAAAAAGAATCGGAAACAAGCCAAGGAGCGCTTTAGTTTTACATACAATTTCTCGAATCAAGCACGCCCTAGCATGATATTTCAAAAGATAAAGTTTGTTGATTAGATTCGTTGTATGGGCAGAATTTATTTGCGGATGCGTATGGTCCGCTGCCACTAACTGATGTATGGACCGCGCGTTCTTCAATAGTTCCCTAATGCTTTGCGATCCATCGGAAGAAGATCACACCTGTCTGAATGTTTGCTCGTTTTTCCATTTCTTTTTTCACAACTCTCGAGAAACCTATGTTGTTCCCAAAGCATCAGATACTCTGGAAAGCGGTCCAATATCAGAGTGGCAGCGGCATGCCGCATCGCAACAATCTTTCAAAATTTTGTCCCGGTAACGACTTTAATCAATCGACTTTATTTTTTAGAATAGCATTTCAAGGGCGCTACTTGATTTGGGCAAAGAAAGTTTTTATTGTGCAATTTAAAAAACTGTATGTAAACTATTAAAAGCGCGACTTGAGCTGGGTGCTCCGATTTTTTTCCGCAGCTGAAATGGACTTAAGGGTTGTGCCATGCATGGACGACAAGGTTGCTGAGTAATCGACGATGAACCGATAGAAGCAGAAAAAAAAGGACATGCAACTGCCCTAAATGTAACCCCATCCGATTCACCAGCATGTACGTGCCTCACTTACCTGCCATCTCCGACACCACAGAAAGAGCTGCATTCCTGAGAGCTCGTTACTACCAAGCGATGGACCATCGTACAGTGACGACTTGCATGAACACACTTTTCGTCGTGCAGCTTTACAAGGCGGGTTTCGAGTGATAGAGTTGGAGGGGAGGACGTCACTGAATCTTTTGTGTTGCGCACCGTATAGCGCCTCTCACTCACATTTTTTTTTACGCCACCAAGCAGGTACGAGAGTGTCCGTCGCGGACCACATTACCCTACGACGCCATATTTTTCACACTTTTACCTGACCTAATCGCACCCTCGCCTCATCAATACAGTGTAGTTGTAGTTGTACAGGTGCGGCGAGTTGCACGCAGCAACTTCCCGACGCTGATCCAGCTGGTCTAATTACTCTCCCTACTACTCCGCATACCTTTCTTTCTTGTCTCTGGGTCGCTCTTATAACCACGCTGCGTGGCACGCGTAGACGCTGGGCAGACGCTAGATCTGGATACCCCATTCTGTTGTCACTAACCACTCGAGACGACTGGACACAGGCACAGCCAGCACCAGCAAGACCTGGCCGCAAAGTATAAACCAGCTCTTGTTGCCAAATTAGACCAGTGGAAGAGTGAGGATGAATCAAGAGGAAGACGGTAAGCATGGCTACCCGACGGTTTAGTGGCGCTCTTCTTCTGATCACACCAAGATTCAGCGTGATACCATCTCTTCCTGTCGAATCCGCCTTTTGAATTCATTTCGAACAACTTTCGCAACGGTTCCTACAAGAACAATTCCGCTTTGAAAAATGTTCCACTTCTAACGAGAACACGAACGTTGATACTAGCGGCTCCGCACGGATCTCGTACCGATTTAAGTGCTGTAGACCACAGAAGGTCCATCTTGTGAATCCCGTAAGAAATGGCAAAAACGGCATGCCAGTAGTGGTATACACCGAGAAAAGAGTCGGTGTTCAGGCTGGGCAGGGAAGAAGATCCTATGGAGCTGTTCCGCACTATTTACCCTGTTACTGACCAGTTCATCCTGAAAATACAGGGCCAGTTCCTGACCGACTTTTTTCTCCGTGGACAGATTTTGCTCAAATTTTGTCTACTGGGGTAGTTTGACCTCCAGAATACGAATATCACATTCGCTCAGCCCGAAACTTTCTGGCGCCCGCGCCACAGGCGCCAATGATTTGGGGTATTTTGGCGCCGGCGCCCGTGGTGCGGAGCGCTAGGAGAGGTTTTGGGTCAAGCGGATGCGATATTCGTGTTCAGCGGGTCAAAGTACCCCTGGAGCCAAGTTTTCAGCAAATTCTGCCCACGGAGAAAAAAGTCGGTCAGGAACTGGCCCCTGATTTCGGACATGGCTGGGGCAGTAAAGGGTAAATAGTGCCGAAGCCTTCTTTGGAAGCTTTGTTTCGTTTGTTTAGGCATAGCGCGCCCTGTTCGGCGGCAGCATTTTCCAATAGTTCCGACCAAATGATAGGGAGCGGTCATACTCCTCTAGACGGAAGTGGATATGTCAGAACGGAGGGCTAGGATGTAAAGGTATCTCTAGCTGCATGTTGGGCTGTTCGTACCAATTTGCTGGGGCGAGGGGTGGCGAACGTAGGTATATCCTCCCCAGCGCAATGAGGTGCCCTAGTGCTGCCGTCATTCTGCTGCTCCTGGCTTCACGTCTACTGCATGTAACTTCAAAACCAATACAAATAAAAACATAAATATATAAACAAAATAAGGATATAAACAGCATTTTACCTGAGCTTTGAACAGGATTGGGCATGCCAAGGATGTGGCTCCTGCACGGACGAGATTTTGACAGAGATTCCGAGATACAGGAATAGTTGTCTGAAATAAAAATGTTGGAGCTAGCTCTAGTACGGTAAAAGTGTATCAAGCTTCTTCTCAAAGTCACATTCCACGTTGAGCTGTAACGTTGAATCGCTTTCACGTACACAGTGAATCATAGGCCGAAAAACACGAGAATTCGCTGAAAACTTGTCCAGCGGCGCATATTGCATGAGTTCCAAGCGTTCTTGCGCCACAGAGATATAGTTTTCGTGTTCGGAAAACCAAACTACATCGGGGACAATCAGCAAGCTAAAACTCGTTGTGTTCCAACAACGTATTGCAACTTCAAATATTTTTATAGCTTATGCTTGCTCGCAATTTGTAGATAAGAACCTTGGTATTACCCTTTGGAACTAGTTTGAACCCTATCAACATACAGTCTTCGTCCCGGAGATGGCGAGAGCGTGGCTGCGTAGTTTATTGGAGCATGACAGTGGGATTCTGCTGGAATATCGTCGTTTCGAGTTACGAGCAGTTTTTGTAATCGCGTCGTTGTCCAGCACAAGACAAGATGATACTTTCTCCATATTCCACAAGAAGAAATGCATCCTATACCATGTTCTAATGAACTTTTACACATCTCCGAAATCTTCGAGATCGAGAAGTTTCAAGAGGGATGGAATGAGCCTAACCATGGCGTTTCCACCAGTTGCTGTTACTTCCCTAAATCAAATTAGTAACCGACTACCATTGGCAGCGCAAGGCAGCCAAAGGAGAGCTCTTTCATTCTTTCCTGACACCACCCCGTCTGACTGCATGTTACATACTATACCTCGGCCACTGATCGAAATTCCAAAGAGGGTTGAGAACGCTTCCTCATGCCCCCAAGAACATTAAACCCAATTCTTCTGAAGCGCGTGGAACAGTCCCTCTGTGGCGCTGAAATTTTCTTACTGACTGGGAGCTTCATCCCCCTTGGGAGCTTCATCCCCCTTATACCTCCCCTTATACGTTTATCTCAATTCAATCCCTTTCATCTTTTTTTTTTCTCACTGATCAACAGTGGTAGTTTCCAAAGACTCGATTATCCAAGAAAGGCGCTGTTTATCGACGGGGGGGGCATTTTGTACTATCACTGCTTCCCTTGTTCCGGTTTGCAAATCTCACTTTGGTAAAACTTGTGAACTCTTGTAAAGCTGGAGCAGGATCGTCTAGCCACCATCCCAAAACGTGTCAACTCAAGAAAACGCTACCTAGATGGGTCGACACATCTATGGAAAGCAAAATGCCCCCCCCGTCGATAAACTGCTCCAAGAAATATGTGAAGGGCCTCTGATACCAGGGAAGCATTCTGCCAGAATGGGACAGGAGGAGTTGCCCAAAACCCAACGACTAGTCCACTGGTGATGGGCGCGTGCTGCACATGACAGCAAAACGGGCTCCAAAGGGTAAAACGATTTTGATTGTATTCGATGGGAACAAGGTCCCGACAGTCGGGACCTCGTCCCCTGGATGTTCTCTTTGGTCGGGAAAAATTTGTCCTTATTAATGTACGCAGTTCGATGCGTACTTGAGTTCAAACTTTGATGGGTAAGTAATTCCGCAGCACATCCTTTTTTGCAAAAGTATATTTTTTATACACAGAGCAGCTATGCTCCAGTGAGTCCGCAGAAAACTCCCATTTTTGGCATGACCCAAGTTGTTTTTCGGCTAAAAAAGAAGTTTAGCTTACCCGCAAGAGTCATCTATTCATTGTGCATATATGTAAGGGCACGAATTGAAATTTATAGCAAAAACAGTATTCCATCTTACCAAGATAGGCAGGTCCGTAGCTTCCGCAAAAGAACTTCAAATGGCTCTCGACGAACATCATGAGAGGATTCTCTTTACATCTAAAGTGCCACATATCAAATAGTAAACATGCTAGCAGATAGTTCTCTCCTGCTTACTTCATCACAGATGGCTGTTCGGAGCAGTTGTCCATGGAGCTTATGTAGGAGGCACAGAGGCGATGAATGGCTTTTTTGGAATAGAAGGGCACCTTAATGGATATTTCTGCGAAAAAAAGGCTGTGAAGTGAGAACTTGCTTCAAGTACCGGGAATAGAAGGTTCTGAACATCATATTCGGCTTCCCTAATCGCCTCCCATACGTCTAACAGAGGACGAAGGCATCTGCCAACCTCTGCCTGGTTGTCGATACATTCCAAAGCTATAAAAACAAATTTCCCAAAAAGGATATCGGCAGAGACCACAACAGAAACACTGTAAATATTTTAATTAGGTCTCCCAGAAGAATGCATATCATTCACCGTAAAAACAAGAAAAACCAGCTTAACAAGGACGGGGCGCATTATTTTAAAGGATAGTAGAGATTGAATTAGTGATCAACACTTACGCTCGGGATTTCCTGGACTTAGAACGAATAGCAATAACCAAATAGCCCTCATAATAGGATCGCCGTAAATACACTCGAATCGTTCGCTTTGCGACGCCGGATCCGAGCCTGAGACAC
>MU945505.1:0-15663 GCA_036418165.1 Cooperia oncophora | reverse complement strand
GTGCTTCATTCAAACTTGATGGCACTGTGCTTTGGGAGGAATACTGCAGTTCCAAAACGCTTACAAAATTGACTTTGTCCGGTACAAGATAGGAGACTTGTATAATATGGAAATATCCTCAGGAGCCAAGCCTAATAAGGTGTCTTCAAGTGGGGCACAAAGCCATTCCATCGCTACGATGTGGAGTGCATGAATCGTGGGTGTTCGGTCAAGAACCAGTGGCTGATAAATGGTTCTCCAAAGAAGAAAAGAGCTGAAAGGCTCTCCAATATTACCATAAACAAAATTGCTCCCTGACAGTCTACAGGCTCATTGCACGAGTTCTCCGCATCTCCCGGTAATGCAAAGAAATGAAAAAGAAAAACAACTAAAGCAGAAAACAAATTTTCAATACTCTGCTTTCCAAGCGCTACTTATTTATTTCGAATTTAGGATTACGGTAAGCAATGCACGTCGTGCTTCTGCACCAAAATTTGCATCACCGGTGATTTGAACAGGTCTTACCCTAGAGGGATGCTGTTGACTGTGGGCTCCTAATGAAGAAAATGTAGTAAAGGAAGACCAGAATCACTTATGAGCACGTGCGCGGTCAGCAAAAATGGACACGCGATTCGGTATATGCCCACCACTCCCACAAACTACGACTGAGCGCCACTGGGTTAGGTGCGAAGAGGGTGTTCGTTGGGTGGGCGGTCCAACTGAGCGAGTGTCAGAACTAGAACTTTCGCCGGCTATGGTACCCTCCTTGGCCGAGAAAAAGGGGACAATATGCAAATTTTCGGGCTACACTATTGCACAAGGAGAGCTTGAGCGCGGGATCTGTTTTCAAGACGCGAGAGATAACGATTCACTGAAGAGCTGGAAAGACCAGAAGGCAGGAAGCGAGCGAGGTTTCTACACGCCTCCAAGCCATGAAAAGGGTAAAGTGCACTTCTTAAACCTTGCAGACACACGTTACATGCTTGAGGAGAGTGCTGGGGCTGGACGCTTAGCTAATCTCAGAACGTGCCTTTAAAGGCACATTCCGCGATAAAATAAGGCTATGACCTCTCAAATGTGTCGGACGATCCGGAAGGCGATTTTTGAGGCTGCGCTACTTTCAAAATGTGAAAAACGGCAAGAACTCCGCTAGAAGCTGACTAATTAGGCCCATGGACACCCCCATGCCGACCCTCACCGGCTGCTAGCTACTAGCTAGTAGCCACTATGTTATCTTTCTCTATAACATTTCGGACTGCTTTTTCTGCTGCTTTTCTCCGCTAATCAGATACTTAGCACTTTTTGTGCCTATTTGAGTTCCGTTTCCCGCAATTTGCGGTCGCGAACTGTGCCTTTAAGCGTGACTATGATTTCGATTGTAATGTGAGTTCTTCGTAATTTCCTGGTACCGAAAAGAAGAAAGCTAGTTCAAACAGTACATTTGATAAGGGGTACAAGCACTATACTCAGAAGTGGCTAGAGCTATTCCACTGCGCAGGTCACGTCGGAGGAACAGCCTACGTAGACTTTGTTAGTGATATAGCTAGGGCATCCGAAATTCCATGTACTTCAAGGATATTATAGCGCGATCATACCCGCCTTTCGCTTTTTTAAGAAATGGGCGATGCAGGAAACATGTTCTACAGCGGCCGCAGCTGTCTCGTTTCCTGCTCAACGATATTGATATGGTGGATTTGTCGCTAGTTCCAGTGACTATCACTATTTTGAAAACGTGCGCTGGGCTCGAGAGCGGCACCATGTTAATTATCAGGCCTCATGATGATTCTCTGGCTCCGAAATGGTACGTTTAATCAAGCCGCTCTGGTCACAAGAAATTCCAGTTCTTCACAAGTGGCCTGTACAGACTTCGTTCAGTACCGCGCGTTGTCCCCACCAAGCCAAACTGCGACAAATCTTTCATGAATTTTGATACTAGGCGGTCGTTCCACTGCGTTTCAAATTTTCTTTCTACGGTCGTTTGACCTATAGTACTAACTACGATCGCTTAACATACTTATAGTACTATACTTAGAGAAGATAAGGCGCTTGGTGGACTAGATCATGAAGTGGAACTTCGAGTTAACGTTTAGGCCGTCCGAAGACAGTTGGCGAACATCTTCCAAATGAAGTCCCGCCTAGAAACCTGATAAGGTACACATGAATCAACACAAATAACAATTGTCAAAAATGCTGTTTCATAGCCAATACAGGTCAGATCATCGTTTTTTTTGCAGTTATATAATTGTGATCTTCCCGTCATTACCAACACTGTATATGATTATGATTTATCATCGGTTAGTAAAGCAGAACAAAACACAACATAGTTATTGAAAACATTGACCGATAAGCGGCAGCATGCAGTTAATGAACAACATCGTGATAAAACATAAGTGGCACATGGAAATAAGTTGTAGAAAATGAATTGAACGGAAAAAATAAGCGGGGGAAGGGAGCGGCAACGAGAGAGAGGCAGTGGAACACTTGGTGGTGCAGAGCAGTGGCCCACCAACACTGCAAGTCGCGAGAAGAAAGAAGAGCGGCTTCCGATTACCATCGTTAGTAGGATTCGCTCTAACCTCCAACCAAGGTCCACTTAGCATCGTGCCGACGTGTGCGCGTGTGTAGGAGGCGGGGGGGGGGAGAGAAAGAGAGAGATGGTTCAAACCTAGGGAGAGAAACAATTACTATTGAACAGCCGGTATATAACAACTCATTAGTAGGAGACAAACTGCTGACACATATGCAAGCAACATAAGCAAGAAACCATCAGCAACTGAGTCATATGAAGTAGGAGACAAACTGCTGACACATACACAAGCATCATAAGCAAGCAACAATCAGCAACTGAATATGAAAGGGATCGATGACTGAAATCAGAAGGAATTAAAAAGGTTTAGAGCTCAAGCACAGACGCTTACAACTTCTGACAAATAAGAAGCAAAAACATTCCTGCATCTGTCCTTGAGTTAAATGCATCACTTTCGTAATGCCTTTCCCCCTAGTACCAGCCCTGTGTTCTCAGAATCTTATTGACCTTATTCTTAAAAGATCTCGATGACATTGAGCTAACTACATCGGCTGGTAGGCTGTTCCAAAAAGATATGACTCTCTGCGTGAAGCTATATTTGTACATATCTAAACGAGCCTTCTCCCTCAGTAGCTTGAAGCAATGTCCCCGCGTCACGCCTATAGTTAAAGATCTCCTAAACAGCTCGTCGAAGTCAACGTCAACATCCCCTCTAGAAAGCTTGTATAGCACATCGAAGTCTATAACCTTCCTTCTCATCTCAAGTGTTGTGGAGCTAAGGTATCTGAGGCGATCTTCATATGTGATATGGAACATGCCCGCTCGCGCGAATATTCTCTCGGTGAACTTTCTCTGTACCTGCTCTATCTCATCTACTAAGCAGCGAGTAGATGGTGACCAAATTGGCGAACAGTACTCCAAAAGCGGTCTAACATAAGCCGTAAAGAGCAGGAAGAGCGTTCTTGTGTGCCTAATAGAAAACGCGCGCAAAATAAAATTCGAACGTGCTTTGGCTAGATGGATAGAGCTTTTTATATAGTCTTCAAAAGAAAGAGCCTTGTCATACTTTATACCGAGATCCCTGACTAACGAAGGCTCCTCAATTCTGATCTCATTGAGAGTGAAGTCTATGTCGTTGGGGTTAGGCCCTAATTTCAGCACATAGGTTTTTTCAGCAGATATTTCCAAGCCCCAAGTGACAGACCACTGCCATAAGGCATCTAAAGAGCGTTGCAGTATTTTTGGGTCATCGATAGAAAACAGCTTTACATCATCCGCATACATAGTGCAACTTATTCCCTTAGGCAAGAAACGTGGAAGGTCATTTATGTATATTAAAAACATTAGGGGTCCAAGGCATGTGCCCTGCGGCACGCCGGGCACATGCCTTGGACCCCTTATGTTTTTAATATACATAAATATATCCCGCATATATAATATACATAATATCCCGCACTTTTGAGGGGATTCCAAGTTTCCCAACTCCCAGAATCACTTTTGCACGGAAATCTTAACAGGCAAGAATTTCTCATTGGAATGCAGAATTTTCTTGCCCACCCACGACTATGGTGGCACCTCTTGATGCACTGAACATTCGGCTGGCCTGAAAGGACTCTAAAAACGACTCATCTTAAGCAACAGCTTCAATCACCTGCAAATTCCATATCTTCATCCACAGAACTGGGTCATCTATCAGGGCGCGGAAATTTGCATACCAGTACGACTGCCTTCCCGAAGAGAGTGTCCGAACGGTGGATCGGATCCGTGATCGTTGAACAAGGTCTACCCAACATACGCACAAGCTACATATCATGTGACATGCATTACTGCTCCTGCCAAAGAAGACAGCGCGGAAATTTTCCTTCGAGAATGCGTCTGTTCTTTCAATGAAAACAACTCTCTAACATGATGCAATCATAACTTAGAGAACATATCTACACAGATTTCAGAGCTAGAAGATTTTTTCGATAACCGCAACATTCCGCTGCAGGACCAGTACAGCGATTATTCGACTGTCGTGTATAATGGACAATATAATGCGGGGAATTTCTGGCGATTATGAATTCTTTCCAATCGACACAACTTTGTTTAGTTATGACGTAGAGCAACAGCCTTCATGGATTTGAAGTTTATATTGGGAAATAATAATACTCGGTATCATTTATGTACTCAAAAAGCCATAAATGATTACACATCTTATGTACCATTATAGCTTTCCCACATTTATTCACAACACACTAGAATACGGTCGACTCTAACGTAACTTAATTTCAAAAATGGAACAAAATAGAAAGTTAGATTGGAAAACTTAGAAAAGCTTGCGTTGCTAAACGTCACTACTGTAGAAACTCGGCGGAACTTTGAGAAAAGACCATCTTATGAAAGAAAAGCTCGTAATCACTTTATAAAATATTTATATGTCTTACCACGCATCGTTATAAATTTTCCTCATTTATCTTACCCAACATGCTCTACTCAACAGTACGAAGATAAAATAATATAATAGAAACTTAGTTAGGAAAGTTAAGAAAATTAGGTGACTATTGTCCTACTGTAGCAGCTTAAGAGGAATTTCCCTCTGTGGGTAAAGAAACTTCGTATAACTAACATAAATTTATGGGGCAAATTACAGCGCTCTACGTGAAAAAGTGTAGTAGACATCATGTAATCGAGGGATTTGTGAGTATACGTGTATATTTATGATAATATATTACATAAAAACACTGACAATAATAAAATTAGCTCTTCATCATCAAGGTTCCCCCTCCCTGCCCTTACTGATAAGCACAAGCAAGAGATAATAAATATGTTCAGTATCCATCTAAGAGCACGTGCGAAACGAGAACAGCACTAATTTTTCAATTATCCAGTAAATCAAGCTGAAAAAATCTGTCATCACAATTTAAAACCATAAGGAAAAACATATATACGACACTGTGACATAAAAATTCTTTCCCAGTCGGCAAGAAGCTCGTTTACATACTGTTACGTTTTGTTGAAAACTGGTGAATCTCTTTTAAGAAAGCAGAATATACTACAGTGAATTTCACCAGCGCTGGGTTTCAGAACCAAAATTGCTTACCGTAAGCAAATGCGCGGTCCCTTATTGCATGCCCAAATTTTCATCCACGAGAGCAGGGAGCGCTTCAGCTTACACCTGCTTCACTTCTGGCTGAATAGAAAAAAAATGTTTTTGCGAGGCTTGTCCGTCGGATCGCTCACAGAGGCGCTGTACGAAGGCATGGCACAATTTACATGGAAAACACGTTCAACAATTGTTGTGGATCAGAAGAACTTTCTTATAGAGGAAACTGCAACTGTTTACAAATAAGAAAATACAGAATAAAAATCTGACCAAAACAACATGTATCATTACGAAGCAACAAAGAAAGCATCGTAACTAAAACGTTATTTGAGATCGAATGTCACTTTGCCGAAGTGTGCCCACTTTCATAGAGTTTGCAGTTTTCATGAATATTTGTGTAGGCTGACTATCCGTAGAAACCCGATCGTTGATGATCTTTCGAAGGCAGTCACGGAACTCTTGGCCGGGACAGCATGTATAAGGCGAATTTAAGCACCTAAATAAAAGAAAGCATACGCGGCCTGCTTTGCTTTGGTAGTGTAGGGCCGGAGGGTGGGTATCCATTGCCTACAAACTTTGTACGGCATTACCGCGCATTGGTACGCAAATACTTTTGACTGCATTTTTTTTCTGCTAGAAGGAGGATGATTGCAATTGGGACAGTCTCCGTCGAGCAAAAAAGTTTCCGATCAGCTAGGAACTGACCAGTAGTCAATTTTACTGAAATACACCAGGCATCTCACTGCGCTAGCTGTATGAAGCCCAACTGCTGAATCCTAACATGAGCCTTGCTTTCGGATCGGCTAGGGGTTAATGGCAAGCGGGTTTTTATGCTTCTCACAAGGATTACTTATTTCGAAGGCAATTTCATCAGGATCAAAATCGTCCTGAAACCGCCCTATCTTTGCTCTTTCCGACAAGCTTTGCAGTTTTCCTGAAGACCCGCTAGTTCAGGAGATATTTTAGATGGGTCACAGACGCGCTACCCTCTGACCCACCCGAAAAACCCTCCGCAAAGTGCTCTGTGAGGCAGGCCCGTGCAGTGCTTAGCGCTGTGACAAGTACGCAAATCCGGGAAGTGGATGGTTTTAGATCACGACGATTCGATACAGGAGCCATACCAGTTAGAGTGGCGCATTCCAAGACCGTATCTTGCGCGCCGTTCAATGTGCCTTTGCCATAAATCGAACGGAAACTATTCTATCTATAGTTTACCTGAAATATGGCCGAAGAGTACGTCACTATGTAATTCTGCTGCCGATTTTGTGATATCGAGGTCAACGACATTCTTCAAAATGTAGATCTGAAGATGACGTATTGAAATATCAAAAGGAGACGTAATTCGCAAGTAAAAAGGGGTAGAATTAACAAGAGGGGAGTGAGTGGATTTTTTAGAGTCCTTAGTGAGCCGCACATTCGACTGTCGCTCAGAATCATTGGAATGCCGAGCGTATGTTCGGCTTATACAATGACATTTGAGTTAAGCTGGAATGGCGTAGTGGCAGATGAAGCCCCATTCGCGAGTGAGAAAGCAATTCTTTCATCAAAATCAGGTCAACTTACTTGAATGATCACCTTTTCTAAGAGCGGAAACAAGTGCAAGGCAAAACGTGGGCCCACTCAGGCCTCTTATGCGCTCCGTCTACCACACTGTGACAGGCAGGAATCATGCTCGCTACTGGTTGTGGACATGATCCTGTGACCTGTACATTTATAAAAATGACCGCATGTGGTGGAGCTGCTCCAACTTTTAAACTCCGTGTCCGCCACCGGGAGCGGATATTGCATGAATGGGTTAATAGTGGTTTGGAATTAATCGCAGCTACTAAAGAGAATACCATTGTTGGCTTGCATTTCGGCTAGGAAGAGGGCCCGTCCTGACGTAGGGTGAGTATGCTATGTACCTTTTTTGCCCCCTCCCGAATTTTCTCCTCAGGTACGACCACCCTTTCACAACGGTTCGATCATGCGTCGCACCGGGTTCGCGACGGAGCGTAGTGCGTCAGTGAAGGAAATCGTAAACTGGGAAATGTCTTTGTAAGCCACCCAAGGCACGATCTCCCTTCCCTTCAGTGATCAAGTACGACCATCGCTGGAAATTCCTAACGTAGGGCGTGCGCGGCTGGAAGCCACTATTCATTGTACAGGCCAAATTTGCAATGAATTGCATCTACAATCGCAGCTGCCAAATGTACAATACAAGCCGAGAAAGTGCCCAATTAGTTGGATCCTATTAGCTGATTCCGCTTTAACAACTTACTATGTTATTTGAAGAGATGACGATGCATGAGACGAAACTGACGACGAGGATCGGTCTAATCGAGTTGATTTCTTTAGCGTTTGCTCGCTTTGTGATCTTTCTAGCCACGAGAAAAGCGAACGCCGAACCAACAAATGCGCCGATCTGGAATTTTATAGCGATCGCAACGGAATGAGTAACTACACGAACAACCAGGTCAAGCATAGACCCTCTTAGCGCAGGATACATTACTGTTGAAGAATCGAAGGGGGGGTGTTGTAGTTTTGGCGTAGTTACAATTGTTCGTATGAATTAGTGTTGGTGTGGAAACTTTCTGACAGAGCAGTGAGCTCAACAACTCCCTTATCACCCTGGGTCGGCAGAGTTGCACTAGAGGTAGCAGAGAGGTGGTGGCATTAGGGCTCCAAGGAAAAACTCACCCCAGGCGGTCACGAGTTGCGTGCTATTTCTGTGACAGCAGCTATAGCGAGGCGATGTAGAGGTAAAGGCGACGCGGCAATAAACTCTCTGACATTTTGCCGGTAAATTGGACAGTTCATTGGGACGAGGAAAACTAGGACATGGGAGGCACCGTGAAAAGACCACGTTGGCAGATCAACTGCCGTGGATCAGTTGCTCACGATCGCGTGGGAGCGCGCCGAAAGAGCGAGTGTGGATATAAAGAGCGTATAGTGAGTGAAACGGCTCGTGGCACACATTCTTTTCTATCTCTCTTCCCATCCACAGCGGCACAGGGCAACAATTACTACGCCTGATCGTAATTTTAATGTCTGATTATACCCCCCTCCCACATGTACGCTGTCCCTTTCAATCTGTTCTACCTAATCCCGTTTCATCTCTTTTCGTCATTGTTCGACGGGAGACGGTAAAGAGGATCGTAATTCGCCGCACCGCCGTGCGCGGCGATGGGCGCGGCGTTTTCATAACTCGTTTTAACCTGTCGAATGAAGCACCGGACTTCATGTAGACCTCGTCATAGGTATGACGACTGCATCCTACTGTTTTGGTTCTTAATTGCATTTGGTCGTCATTTACTGCTGAAACCATCGTCCTTTGCTCGGCGGTCGCGACGCGAGGCCCAGCACGCGCCAATTATTAACGATCCTCCTTTTGTCAACCATACCTTGTTCGACTTGCATGTTGTAAGCTCAGTACTGTGTTTAAGGAACCATTTCGTGATGCTGCTTACCTGGCAAGTCAAATTGAAGAACTGATGAAACGTGGCGAATCCTTCGAGCGGTGTTGAACAACTTAATTCAGCCTGATAGGTAAATTGAGTGTTTGAGTAATTTTATACTTAACTTAGGCACAGGTAACTTGAGATTTATGAACCTCATCTTTTCTAAACCTTGTGTCAGCGAGCCCAGTTGAAGCTTTGGCACTAGTCAGTCTATTAGCAGCGCCATTAGCATTCATTTAAGGTGCCGATTACGTTTCGCGCTTGAACGCTAGAACGGTGCCAATTTGGCGCCAACACTTGTTTTCGCCAAAATTCATAAAAATATACAAGGGTCATATTTTGTTTGCCAGATCAGAGATGTGGCATTCAGTTCAGCGCCGACTCTTACCAAGCACACTCAGGTCGTCTATGGCTGAAGAGGGAGAAACTGGGACTGAAGAAAGAACACATCTCCTTCAGATGGAAAAGCGACGGGCGCCAACACAAACCGGCGCCTTAACACTTCTAGCTTCACCAACAAGAAAACTTATACAGCTACAACTCAAACTGCAACCCTGATCGAGGATAACATTTGCCTGACCTGACAACGTTCAGAGATATAGACGGCAGGCACTTAGGTGTTTTGCACACACGCCCACTCTAATAGCGAGATATGAACTGTTATTCAAAAAGGGTTGGAGCTACTGTAAAGAATATTCCATTGAGGCATTTCCCTACGAATCTTCTTGTAGTATATAAATTGCTTTAATTTGGCACACTACCTAGCAGCTTACCTTCCCGATATGCCACAATATATGTCTTCCTGCACTATTGTTCGTGGAGCGAAGTACGATGTTAGGAACATGACAATTAATGATACGAGGCAAACAGCTAAGCAGACGGCTGCAGCAACAAAACGAGTCTCATTTGTTGCATAGCGTCTGAAACCAACTTCTATGAGAAATTGAGAAAGTGAATAGTAAGGTAATAAAGGCATGTATGACTGGGGAGTGGGTCAGCTGGTCTGAGGAACGTGAAGGACGGTGAGCATACTCGCTTGACGTTCCCCTTAGTTTATTTTGGTCTCGGGCGGCGCATACACCCGTAACGGGTTAAGTTGTCAGAAAGCCTCAGCATGGCCTCCATTTTTTGCGTTCCCATCGAGGGGAACTTCCGGGGAGGAGGGTGGAGTTTTTTTTCATGTGACTAGTGGGGGGGGAGACCTTATCTTCCTGTCACAGAAAGGGTTCTCGTTTTTGTTCCCTTCAAGACGCTAATTTGCAACGCCGCCCATTGATTGATTGCCTACCAAAAAATGCTGAGTTATGGGCAAAAGACTTGACTCCAGGCGGGCTCGAACCGGCACCTCACTCGTTACCCTTACCGCTATGTGCCCTGTACTTTCTCAGCTCGTGGCTTTTCTGCCAAGGCCTTACAGCACTCACACGTTTTTAGGGCCTATCGCTTTTCTTTGAAGTTTTGCAATTGTTTGACTATGAATTCTTACCGGTAAGTCACGGTGAATAAAACGGCGAATACTTTTTCAGCAGCCATCGTGAACATTGCAACTGAAACGAGTTCAGTGCCATAGATTCGGAACACCATGTAGCCTCTGCTCGCGCAACCCCATATAGAAGTGCCTGAAATGATAGGGTTAAATGTCCTTTTTGTTTTCGTCCATCAGGTCACGACTATCTTCGCTTCCGGGCACGAGCTAATCTGGGATGGGACCCCTTGGCCGTGCACTTGGTAAGCGGGGCCATTCGTTCTGGCCCACCTCCGCCTGATGATGATACAGAGCATGATAAAGATTCTAAATAATGGTAAATGTGCTCTGACAGGGGAAAAGAACTGATATCTTTATGATATCAACGAGTAAAACTCTTAAACATGCAGTTCCTTTTCGTGTTCTAGTAAAATGCTGAAAGGGGGGGGAGAGGCAACCTGCTCGAAATGCGATCCCACATCTTGCACGTGCGGCACCACGTCCCTCTAGACCACGTCTGTTCGATGGTAAGGCAGGGTAGACATAGCTTTCAAAGGTGAAAGTGGCCCAATTTGGAAAAAGAGAAATAGACGGTGCCACTCACCACTGCCCCACCTTCGCCCAAGATTTAGTCAACGCCTACCAATCATACTTGAACTTCACTACAGTATAATGTTTGAGCAACAAGGTAGCATATCCCCTACTTACCGCCAATAAATGTTCCTGCAGCCATCTGTGATAGTCTCATGATACTAGGATAGATCAGATATGTGCCATCCAGAATATCACCTACGCTTATCAACGTGAAGAATATGTAGCGTCGGCGCATTGCACAACGCGAGTTGAGAAACACTAAAATCGATCCAATGCAGTCCTTTTGTACACTCCATATCCCGGCGATGGAGTGGGCGGGGTCGTGAACACCATTTGGGCATCACGTAGATTTTGTGGAATGTTTCCATTTGAGACAACTGTCATCCTGTGCTATGTTGAACAAATACATGATTACAGTCTGTGGGTTACACAGCCACGCCCACTCCATCTCCTTGAAATGCAGTGCAAAATATAGCACTTTCTGCAGAGATAACTCGTTCAATTAAGTTCAGTTATTATGCAGTGCATGAGAGCTGGCTATAATCTACCGTCAAGGCTCCCGTATTCGGCCTTCGAAACCTGATCACACTCATTATCAGTCCGAAATATATGGATGACCATTTGTTTAGTCCCTCCGGCACATTCTGTCCGCGTATGTCATGGCGATGTATACGGCCTGCTGTGCGTACATTCGGTGTCCGAACAATTAGAGATCTGCGGTCAAGAAAGGTGAGCTAACTGCAATGATTTAGGCACTCACAAAAGGGCTCGAAGAGCTAGGTGAAGGGGTGGCATACGGTAAGATACTGCAGCCACCACCTAACGCATATCCCAAGCCTGCCTACGGCACGACCTCACTTAATTGCTGCGACTGAAACGCTCGACCTTTTAACTACTGCTCAACGAAAACGAGATCGATGGTGATATCTTCCACAAGTTGAATGTTAGAAAAAAGAAATTTCTTACATATTGGTCCAGATTCACAAGGAATAAATAAAACTCAAACTGCACTACTCATATTACCCATCTCTTCCGAAACAGTCTTCTCCTGATCCCCAGTGACCCTATCCTGATAACGCTTCTCCGAATCTAAAGGAAGTGAAGCGGTTTTGCATCTCTTTCACATGCAATGTTGAAAGACCCACGGCTAGGATACGAAAGGCTTTCAGCTGCACGGGGTGAGCACGTGGACGGGGACAGATGTGGAGGAGCTGTGGAGGAGTGTGAGACTTCCTGAGAAGAAATAGGCGACAAAGGTGGAGACAAAGGTGGAGGAGCAGTGGAAGAATCCGTGATTTCACGAGGAGGAATGGGTGTTGTGATTGCATGCAAAGTCCATTAAAAGACATCAAATCTGAAGCTTGAAAACCATGAGTATTTCTGAAGGAATGCTCTGGAATGGGGTAGATGTCAGGAATGCAGTTGAGGAAGCTTGGACGGATACTGGTGTGAAGATGAACCATCAGCGGAGAGCCATGTAGAAACCATCCCGTACTGAATTCGCTAGCGGTAGAGCACAGAGTGTAGAGGATCGGGTGAGTAGAAACTGCGAGGAGTGGGCGCATGAAAGAGTCATGGCAGTATCCATTGTAGTACTGTAACCTGGAAGCATGCTCGTGCAACTGTAAATACTGACAGTGTGTTAATAGTGTTCTCATCCAGCTATACGAATATATTTTCAACTGACCTTCAATAGGGTGTGAACAGTAGCAGCAAGTCAAAAGAGAAGAGCTATCACATAGAGTGTGAGAGGTATCTTGTAAGGATTATTTGCTGTTGGAAAGTCATAAGATGTTGGGTGGCACTCAAAACAGAAATGTTACAAAATGTTTCAAGAGGCTTTTCTTCTATACGAACATTTATCCTCATTCTAATATTTATTGAATTGGGAAATTGCTGATCTTCACATAACAAATCCTACTAAAAGAAAAATTCGATTCGATTTATCTCGTTTGTTAAGCAGTCACGAAGAGGTCACAGGCTCAGCGCACAACTAGTGAGGTCATGCCCAGACAGGCTCGGAATAATACGCTGGTGGTGGCTACACGTATTTCAGCTATGTACTGCCAATAAAGGTGCTCAGTGAGAGGTAACCACGAGTGACACTTGTGAGGATTCCTTCTCGTGTGGTGGAGCTGGCCCGCAGCAATAAACGACTAACTATCGTCAAATACATCGTCATGACATACAACCGAAAATATCTCACGAGATCGGAAGACAAACTATTGCTCCGTTTGCTGTATTACAACTCAGACTGAAATTATGACAAAAGGCGTATTCTCTATAACAAGAAGTTTCCGGTATCACCACACTTCATTCCAATGAAACTGGCTGAAACTCACAGAGTAGCAGAAGATTCGCAAGGAAGACACCGCAGCCCACAAAAACACGCACTTTCTCTTCTTCAACTAGCGTTGGATCAACACGCGGTATGAAATTCGACTGGAGGTAAGAAGACATCGAGTAGGCGGCATCTGAAGGAGAATATAAATACATATGTCTCACAGTGGCTTATTCATACGTAAATAACTTAATTTTGGTTCGATTTCATATAGTATCCTAATGACTATAGTCCTTTTATGAAGTTTTCTTTCATTGAATTTATAGAGGGGTGATTCAAAGAAGTAGCTTAGTTTCTGCTTCGCACGTGCCCTTAGACGGAAACTAAACAATCTGTAATAACTAAAAAGTAAAAACTAAAAGAACATGTGGATAAATGGAACGTTGAATGTGTCACATTATTCATAGGTATGGGAACAAGAACCTGAGGCATGCGATGGAGGACTACCCTCCTTAGTGCGATCCTAACTAGTGCTGACTCGCTGAGAGGGAGGGAGGGGTAATATGTGGCCTTGAATGGGGATAACTAGAACAGAATAAAACCCTTTTACCTTGTTGTCTTCTCACTACTTTTCCCTTACACATACTTTAGGCAGTTGGCACGATAATTTGTACTCGGCCTAAAATGCTAGTAGGGCGCTTTATAGTGGGATTTATCGTGGCCAGAGCGTGGGCTTTGAAAGACCCGAAGGCAGTTGGCAACGATAAATCAACTCCATGACGGGACTGAGGATCGAATACTCCATGGCAGAAAAATTCCGCGACCCCTGGCGGCGCTGTTTTCTCCGATGAAGTGCCTTATAAGGGCCCTATCAAGCCACAGATTCCGACCCAAACGCTCCCCACGCCCTCCCGCCCGCAAATGAACCACCGTTCCTGACGCTCGTATTCATTTCAATTCTGAACTTAAAGATGAAGCGAAAGGGATTGTATGGATCTGCCCGTGATGCTGCATGCACATATGGGTACATTCATATGCCAGCTGTATCTTTGGTAAGCGTATTGGCCGAAGAGCCATGGGAAAACTCGTCGCCGAAAGATTTTCAGGTCACTAGAGGGACGGAGGCTTTTTCTTCGCAGGATTTTGACCGTTTCACTCCGTTCTTTCGCCATTTCCCCACTATATAGCGCCCTACTAGCATTTTAGACCGAGTAGGAAACCATCGTGCCAACTGCCTTTAAAGACAGACACTCGCCCCCATTGATCCCGGTCCTGGCAATGTGTCAAGTGAATAGGCCCACACCTGCAATAGCGTGCCACTTCCTCCGGTCAAAAGTGCAGGGGAACGATGACGGAGGGTAGTGATACCGCAGTATGGAGACGGCGCCCGCCCGGTATCTCTAGCCGCTTGCCGTGCACTTTTGGAAAAGTGTCACGCCACTGCAGCTCGGACCCATTCGTCTCACCCATGGAGAGGGTCTTCCTCGAGAGGTGGGTGCAAACACTCAAAAAACTGTTAGAAACCAAATTATTTGCTGTTCTTGATTTCATTAAACTCCTGTCACAGTCCCAGCCTCACTTTGAAATGGCAAGTCTTCTCACTAAACCTAGTTGTCTACACTACCGCTTCACTATCCGCTTTTGACCCCTATCCCAGACTCATGTTTTCACAGCTTTGTTGACTACTGATTCCTCCAAATATGATCCCCCTCTCTTCAGGGAGTCTAGGAGGCCCCTCCATTAGCCGTTCTCAACGGATGCTTGACCCTGTTCGGAAGAAGGAGAGCTATGTTCTCGTAGGCTCATTCGAAGGCGCGTTCCTCGCTGATCGTAGGGGCGGAGACTGAGAACCACACAAGCTCCATCAAAAGGAACAGCGCTTTATTTCAAAAAACAATGGTTCTCGGTCTCGGCCCGCACTATCTACGTGCATTGCACCTTTGTTATCCCGGACTTTGTTAGAGCGCATATAGCCAGCAGTAAAATTGTTTAGCTGTTCTCAGAAGTAGTAAAACTATTCAGCTGTTCCCAGAGTTCCCCAGCATATATTTTTTGTAAGCATATTTCTGTAAGCACTGATATAAAATTATGATTATGGAATATTGCCAGTTAGTATAACCAAGGGAAACGGCACGTAGTTATAAGGCAGCGTAGATTTCGCGATGGTTACCATTCTGACCACTAGTGCTAGACAGAAAGTGTAGAAGAATAAGGAGATACGGTCGCCTAATTAAGCAGTCTCGTATCCCCGTATTCTTCTATTAGGTCATCCCATTCAAACGTGCCGCTACA
>MU945501.1:0-12115 GCA_036418165.1 Cooperia oncophora | reverse complement strand
ACCTTCCATAGGAAATTTTTGCGAATAAAAAATGACATCATAACAAACAGACTGACAGTGAGACAGACACATCACGGTGCGGCTAATATGTGTGCATAAAAATAGGTACCTCGAATCGTGTTAAGTATTCATCCCCTAACAACTGAGCGTGACTAGAGGGAATCGCGATTTCATCAGCTGCCCATTTCTGAACGGATCACCATTACGTTTATCGTCGACTCATTCATTGATGATCAAGTATTTGGTATTTCGGTCTTTGCAATAAGATTCACATTTTTTGGAGGAACAGAGGTCTCTGGGGGACACTCGCCACCTCCTCCATATCCCTTCGCTAAAGAAAGCTTAGGCCTAGAGCACAGGCGACTAGAGTTGCCGATGGATAGTCCGCACAGAAAACATAGTATTCACTGAGCCTATGCCTTGTGCGGAGGAAGGGATAGGGAGGTGCTCCTAGATTGAGCGGATGGATGAGAAAAACTTACTAAACTTGATTTCAATTTTTTTTCAAGTTAGACGGGAAACTGCTCTCATTTTTCTTTGATGTTGTGCTCTTGTAATTGTCCTTTAAAGTATTCCTTAGGGTTTATGTAAACGTTGCGCAAGTGCACCGCCTGAATCTACACCTGCGAAAGGCTGCAGGTAGCGCATTCCGTTTTCCAAGGTTTTGTCAGTATTTTTAAGTACCTCTTTACTAGGAACCTTTTCTGTGTTGTACATCGGCAGTATCGCTCTCCATCCCATGCCATAGGGAGTTTGAAAGAGGCGTCCGGGATACGTTGCATCCGTATTGTCCTGGAATAGGAACCGATTGAATGTTTGGACTCGTTAAATCATTAGTCATTTTGTAAAAGAGTGGATTTTCTGAGTTTTTTTTTGTATTTTTGCTATTTTTGACTCTTTTGTAGGTGACTCTCCAATAAAACCTAGACACCGTCCCGTCTCCTTTACCGCCAGACAAGGCTGCAATATTGGGGATGAGCCAATAAAGCTGCTTCCTGGTTCTACCCGCGCGGCCACCCCGCTCAGTGTTTTTAAACTTAAAAATGTGACAGCTTCATGCAAACTTCTTGGGCGACCCGACCTCCGTAAGCTCCCGGGATGAGACTCCCAGGGAGCTCACGGAAGCTCATCAAGTAGCAAACGACTTGATGGTTCAGAGGTGCTTCCCGTTTGATTGGTAATGGAAAGGGAAGTTCATGGGATGAAACTACGCTGAAAAAGGCAAAACGGAACTGATTTGTTGTGGATTGCAAAGAGCTCGTCCGAGCCCCAACATTTTACACGTGTCAGATTTATTGCCATCTCTAGCTGCAGCTGCTACTTCTCGCTCTCGTCATAAATTCATTCGTCTTTTCCTACGATAATTGCATCACTAACTGCAAATGCAGTAATCAGCACTATATTTAAATGCCATCTTTCACGCTATGCTCATGCGATGTATGATGTGCCCCAGAAGAGTTGAGGGAATTGAGTCAACATAGGGCGTGCGGTGGGACCTGTTGACGACTAAGCCGGAGCTCTAATATGGTGAGTTCAAATACGGATGCCAAAATGCCAAGAAGGTCAATGGTGCAGAGAAACCAGAAAAAAATCGTGGTCAATGTCTCAAATGAGGTCCCTCTAGCAAACGCATGTGTACGAGCAGAGGGTGAGCAGAGGGTATGATCGAACAATATCACCAAGCAGTGGTGCTGTGATAGGTATGGTGGCCGTAACTGATCCCATCTGATTTCTCATTAACAGCAATCTGTCGCTGCCTAGATTCTTTGGCAGGTATTCACTTACCGAGTCTGGATAGAGCGGTGAATGGGGCCAATGAGTGCATCCACGGTATGGGTGCCTTCGCCAGTCGCGAAAGTGGTGCAATCACTGCCAGTGCGGACTCACTTGCAGAGGAATGCCAGCTTCGCATGAAATCGCAGTGTTTTGGCACTATTTACCCTTTACTGGCCGGCCAACATCCGAAACAGGGCCAGTTTCGGAGATCAACTTTTATCCGCCTGCAGAAATGGCTGAAAAATTGTTCCCCTCTCTCTTGAGGTAGCTTGATCATGTGAACATGAATATCACATCCGCCTAGGCCACGAAATCTCCTGGCGCCGAAGCCGAAGTGCTTCAATTATCCAGAATTCGCTCGAAAGAACTTGTTCTCAGGGGTACCCATTTTAACCTCTGGCACGAATATCACATCGTCGCCTAGAACTCGCTGTCCTGCCCCGTTATTACAGAGTGCTGGCGTCAAGAATAAGCCCTGATCACCGCGCTGGTGGCGCGCCGCGCTAGATGGTTTGTAAAGCGAATGGTAGTGCGAATGGTAAGCGAATGTCATAATCGTATTCAGGAAGGTCAAAAGACCCCAAGAGACAACATTTGACCCAAATCTGTCCACGGAGAAAGAAGTTGGTCAGAAACCGGCTCAATTCTAGATGGTTGGGGCAGTGAAGGGTAAAAAGTGCCAGCGTTTTTAGAACACGTCAACAGCAATGCGATGGCGCGATGCGATCCCGCTTGGTCAGATTGTCTTCATTTTGGACGTGAGTCTAGTGAAGCACCCCTTTTTCACACTGAGCTCCTGAAGTTGTAACGGCAACTGAAGAAAGGCTGACATCGCGCAGTAACCCCCCCCCACGGCGCACTCCAATTGAAATTAGTGATAACGACTAAGCGGGCTGTAGCGCGCCTGAAACTATTAAGATCAGCAACTGGGGAAGATTCTCCGGGGACAAATAGGAGTCCCTTTTTTCAGCAACCAAATACGACCCCGTTGAGAGTTGACCACCTGTCATCGTACTATCACATGTGTAGCAGCGTGTATACACAGTTCCAAAGACTCGTCCACTTCGTCCCTTCCATGATGAACCAGGAATGCGCATGTGACAAGGCAATCATAGTTTTTTGCGCTGGTGGGCGTGGTCAGCGATGTCGCATCTCCCATGCGGCAGCTGGATAGTTTGTGGCCCATATATATAGTGCTAATGTCAACCGTTTCTCTCTAGTAGAGCTCCTGAGCTTGAGAGGTAAAGGGTTACGGGTTTGGTTGCTCATACTGCAGCGCCCGTTGCCGAGCGATGCGTCGCGCGCTACTGCGCAGCAGATTGCGATTGTCTTGACCGTTTCCCATCCGGTTCCCATCATCGTGGCTGCCAGGTGACTTTATTTCTTGGTCATTTTCATAACAAAATAGTTGGCATAGCTTTGTACTTGCAGCTGGACAATACCTACGGAATTGTTATGAATAGAACTGAGCCATTCCTAATACTTACCAAGTATAAACTAGGAAGTACAAGACTTTGTTTCCAGATGGCATTTATCTTTCCGACTCAAGACCGCAGTGACTGTTCTAAGTTTGTCTCCAATTTTCGGACTAAGGGATAAAACGATAACCCACCTGTCCCATTATGAGGGGCATCAAAGAGCACAGCAGTACAACAGCAACCGCTCGTAGATCCATTGCCTGTAAGATGTGATTGTATACGAACAGTCGTGCCAAAAGGGGAAAGGAACTTCCAGCGAGGAAAAGCCATGAAATACGACAAGAACAAAAGCGATTTCGTTAAAGATGACAAGAATGACAATAATGAAAACAATAAGCAAACAAGCAAATGAATCGGTAGCAGATGAGATCTTCGCTTCCTTGACGCTTCTTCAGGTCGAAGTCAGTCAGGCGCACTTGAAATGCATAGCATAGACGAACGGCTCCGCGGGATAAAGAGAATAAAGAGATGGAGGATTAAGATATGGGTGTTTTCTATTTACCATGTTCTTTTTTCGCATACCGTAAGCAACAATTTCGTGTGGCAACACTCGTGCAGACAGAGATTCTTATTGCGAACCGAAGTTGATGCACGATTACTAGTCATGAGATTTGCCGTAATTCCTTCAGAGTAGCAAATACATTTCTAATTAAGTCGGCAATTCTGCTGTCGCACTAGATGGTGTGAGTTTCTACTCAATACACATTGTAAGTGTCTGTAGCTTGGTTTCTTGGAGTTGCTTGTTTGGTCTTAGACAAGATGTCATAGTTATAGGCAGAGCTGACGCTCGCAAGAAACGCAAGTAGCTATCTCCTCACAGGATGGTAGGCCGCCCTGAGAATTAGCTTAGGACGAAGTGTGCGTGCAGAAAATCTTCAGCTTTTGCCGATCGTTCCCTTGGGCTGGAGGGGGAGTGGTTTGGGCCGGAGAGGGAGGTTGAGGCTCTACGAACCAATTGTTCACTGTTGTGATGGGATGGCTCCTGTTGAACTATATTTGTAGTAGTTTACCCTCCTAGAAAATAAAACTGGGTAATTGGTTACGGCAGCCGCATTGCATTTTTCGCTTACTGTTAAGTCGTAAGCAGAACACGAAAGTGGTGGTCGAACAACAACATTTTCTCACCTCAGGCAACTGTTGTTCCTCCTCAGTTTCGACTACATGGGATTCTCGGGCTATCACTATTTTCTCTTGAGTGGTGTACCGGGCACTTGCACAGGATTCGATTACGGCTGCATTGATGTGCCCAACCTAACTTTATGAATGCGGGCCAAACAAAAAAACCACGTGGGGGATTCCCCAGTGGGGAGTGTACTTGGTGTTGCAGGCACGTTGTTGGGCGCAGGCGTGCGCAAAAGGCCTCATGCGGCTCATACTATATTATTCTAGCGTAAACTGTTCTTTTCCTCGCCCGCGCTTCCGAACCTTTCTCCTATTTCCAATAGGATTGTTAGCGTTGGGAACACTAATATAGGGGAACAAAACGTTTGCCTGGCCGCCATGACGACCAAAAGGGGCGCTATTTAGCGATCAGCAGGTAGATTCCGCCGGTGAGCTCGTATCTTGGCCATTCAGTGGAGAAATTTCCCTCATGAGAGCACTGATTTTGTTCCTACGCCCCACCACGTGTAATGGGGCTGTTCCTTTCTTCTTTAGAAGAAAAATTCGCGAACGTGTTAGGTGTTGTCCTAGAAGCAGAACGAGAAAAATCGGTACGTATCTGTCGTTCAAGGACAACGGGGAATCTCGTTTCGCGCGAAGGATGTTTGCAGCATCCGGGAAAGCTGCAAAGAAGTTTGGAAGGACCGAGATGTGATTAGGGTGGGCTCGAAATACGCTGACACGCCTTCTCCCCACATCACGAATCAGGGCAACGTGCCTTCGGTAGGAGGAAAATTCGCGGGCAAATACACCCCTCCTTCCTCACTTCTATAGTACTGACCGTGTCGCGTTCTACGCCATAATCTCCTCATTCTCCAATTCTTGGCTGCTTTTCCGGATATTTTTCTTTGAAAACCTTCCATTTTCTCTCTAAAAAAACAGCCGTGGAGTGGGAGGGATGGCGATGGACGGGAGGCAACGTATATTGCGCCCTTGAAATAGGAGAAGCTGAGGAAAACTTTACCTAGAGAAAAATACGATGTCCGCGCTAACTCTAGCAACCAAGTACAACCTCCCCACTGGGGATCCCCAACGTACGACTATGATGTTGCACTCCGGTGATGCATCGTCCGAAATGAACCGACGACATGATGAGGGCAAGTTGCCTTGAGGTGAGAAATGTTGTTGTTGACCACCACTTCGTGTTCTGCTACGGACTTACGACGCAACCATTACGGTAAAAAGGCATCACAGAACATCTAATACTGGCCACAGGGGCAATTGTCATTTCAGGGCAAGCAGCGTTTGCGTCTCCTGCCTGCGTCATTCCAACAGAGTCAACCTACAGACATTACAATGTTATGAGATCACTGTGACACGATGATAACGTTCTGTTGGCAAATACTCATGACATAGTAATCGAGCATCAACTGGTTCGCAATAGAATCTGTTGCACAGTGTGCCCACACGAAATTGTGCTACAGTAGCGAAAAAAGAACCTGGAATAGAAAATCACCGATATCTTTATCTCAATCTCTTTATCTCTTTATCGCGACCGTTTTGATTTAATTACTAGCGCTAAGAACTTGGGGGAACGGGGGGGGGGGCACAGGTCTAAGCTTTTTAGTGTGTCCTTTTGTCTTCTTTTTTTCTTTTGTCCTATTACATTCGTATATTACCCTGTAAGCCCTGTAAGTTCCTGTCAAGTAACTTGTAAACTCCCGTCAAACTTGGCAAAATGGAACTAGCATCACTTAAGCGCCATTTCTCCATTTTCTTCCAAATCTTGACCAGTAATTTCTGACAAGTTTGACAGGAGTTTACAGAGTGCTTGACAGGTGATAGCAAGGCTTACATACAGGGTGTTGACAAGACTTTCCGGTGTGCATATCGCAATTCGGCGTGCTGACCCACCCAGTTGTAAATGCTTAGTTACCCGTCATATACTTACAACTTCAGGAGCAGTATCTAAAAATATATTGTAACGACATAATAATGCAATGTTAATAATTTAGTAAGGTGGAGGTGGTGAAGAAGCAAAAGCCGTCACTCACCTTGTTCGTGGCTTAGAGGTTAGATCCCGCAAAGGCTACCGCCCGAATCAACCGAGCTTCCACCCCTCCCGGGCTAACTCGGCAAGAGGCTAAGTCTTGAAAAAAGGTGCTCTAAACATGAGCACAAAGGAAGGATAACAAGGCTCGCTCGTTCAAAACGCTCCACGAAGATCAGTAAAATATTGTCCGATCAATATTGACTAAGATTACGAATATATACGAATATACATTATGAACGAAACGCATTAAACTATAAGCAGAACTGCATGATACTAAATAGAATTGCACTACTACTCCTATACTACTGCATTGGGGGAGAGAGCACCCACGTACATACGGACATCGGCTGCACCACCCAAGTCCATTTCATGGGCATTAGAGCCGTTAACGATTCTCTATAATGCTAGTGAAACGCGGGCAGGCATCTGAAAACTGAACCCATCAACGGGCAGGATGTTCATACGTAGAGCTTTTGTGATAAAGTTTCGCAATGTTCTGCCAACCGTCGCAGTACCGAGGTCGTCTTTTGTGACTGTGAGTGGTCACGAAATGGTCTCCGTTGGCTCTATGGAATGATAGCTGTTCAAAAGATCTTTTCCCATCAACATAGTAGTGGCGTGCAGGGTAAAGCAAGTAGTACTTATGCAACAGGAAAATCCACGAAAAGTCAATAAAAATTGTTTCCCAATGGCGGCAAATATCTCTCAAACCCCACGTGCGACTACCGCCCCTCCCAGCAGCAGTTACGAACCCGCCCACTGTGTTTCACACGATGCGCGGTAACGCCCTGATGGCGCGCCATCGGCGCAATTCTTGACCATTCGCACGCGATCGTAACTATAATCAACCAACGGCGTTGCTTTCTAGATAAACTTTATCGCAGGCCCTACTGAAATCTGAGGAGATGAAGTTCCCATGTTCATGTGGGCAGTAAGACTGGGCAGCAAGGCGAGGAACTTTGGCTTGTTCTGATTTTCTCGGCAAATGCCCTAAGAGAGGCAACATAGGTTGGACAATGCACGAGCACTGAATACCACCGTTTTTGCACCACATAGACTTGCCGTAGTTATCGAAGCTTTCTTCGAATCTGCCACATGTTCACAGAACAAATTATATCGCCCAGGCAGCCTTCCAATTAGTGCACGCGCTTCAGTATCATGCGCTTCCGAAGAAGTTGAATCCACATGTGAGCAGGAAGTAGATAACAAGTGGTAGCGCTAATCAACCCTTACACAATACACCACGTGTTTTGCTTTCAGCTATCTGATGATGAGCAGAGTGGAACAGAGGACCACAAGTGAGACCACCTAGTCCGAAAATCAACTACCGCTCCGCGGACCCAGCAGAATTTGAGATACTATTTTGATCAGCGGAATCAACGTTTGAGGATGGGGAGCACGTTTGGATGGGTAGAGCTTGCTGTATCAGAGCGGCATCCAAGACTCAGTTTGGGTACGTGACGCCCTTTCCGCACTAAACCCTCCCTCCTCCTACCCAGCAACATCTACATCTTATGTATTCCTTCGGCAACTCTCTAGCAAATTGCATGAATATGGTGCTCATCATTGCAGACCGGTGGGGCGGCGCGTGTGACTCGGCTGTGACGCGACTGTCATCACAGCCGAGTCACACGCGGCGCGGCTCACCCGCCCCACCGGTCTGCAATGATGAGGACTGTATGTAACCTTATTTGAGGCTGGCATCCGAACGAATACATAGCGAGCGTGAAAACAGAAAAATGCAACAAGCGGAAGAAATCGCCCTCGGTGTTCGAAAAGCCTTTCTCAGGTTCGCAAACGAGGCGTTTTCCCAGCGATGAAATATGATCCGGAGCCTCTTCCAACGATGGTGTGCCCGTGGTGAGAAAAGAGCAAGGTTATAGGGAGCGAGGGCATGTCTTGGAGGGAAAGAGCAAGGTCTACTGCAAGCAAGCGATCCTTGATATCTTTTGCTCCCATGAAGTTACCACAAAATGTCAGCAGTATCTTCAGGCGCACGGAGGCGTGCCGTGTAGTGGGCATGTGGGCCGCGATTATCCACGCGCGGCAAATCTGGGGAATCAACGACATGGATAAGCTTCCGCCAAGCCACATGCCCTCTACCCTCAGCGACGGTAAACTGGTACCAGTTTGGTCTAGGAGGATGATAACTTTGACTTCTAGTATGCAGTTGGTCAAGAGCAAGTATACGGCCGTGTCGCATACAATAAAGCCACCTTGATACTGCATGATAGTAGAACGCCTGCCGCATCTCAGAAAGGGACTGATCAGCTGACCAAAGCTTCTGTCATTTACATAATGGTTTTTTGCCGTCAATAAATGCGTAATCACATGTCCTAATTACTCCAAACTGAGTTACCACTGAGCTCAGGAAGAGCGAGCAAACATGCAATGACGTTGTATAGTCGCTCTCCCTGTTATTGGTAAACACCATATTGGTAAATGAAACCGCGTGGGATAATTCGCATTAAAGGATAACAAAGCAACTGATAAGATCCGATATGGGGTTAAGAAAGAGAGACCCTTACTTCATAGCACGCCTTAGAGTACCAATGGCGGCTCTATGATCTCCATACATCTAGGTTCCTTTGAGGAAGGTTTATATAATGCTTATCTCATCCGCGCAAATGCCAGCCACCTGTGGTGGACGCCAAATTGTAGCCCAGATAAGACCTTTCCAATCACCCTACGGTCTTGTTTCGCTGCGGATCCTGGGATGTGCCAGAGGCTGGGTTTGATGCGGTGTGACCACCTTTCCACCAATTGTGGAAGTTGGCGAATGACCGCAGTCGCTGCGAAACGAGCTGGCGCCGCGCCAAACCCAGCCCTTTTACACGCCCCAGCATCCGCATCGAACAAGGCTCGAAGTCGTGAGCTCATGCACGGTGTCGGTCAACAATGGTGCACATGGGTTTGGGTTACTGGCAAAACAGGACCTATTGCAGGGCATATCACGGGCGTACAAAATGCATATAGTGCATATAAAAATTAATACGACCCCCCCTTTTCCACAAGAAAAAATCAACTATCAAAATAAATTTGTCTTCCAAATACGACCCCCCCCATGGGTTTGACACAACGATGCTGTACCCTGACCGTAGATGGCAGGAAGGAATGGAGAAGATTTTTTTTGCCAGAAAGGAACATGTTTCCCTAGCCGTACTTTCTACCAGTTGCTGTTTAATGATTGAGGTGAAATCCAAAAAGAGAAATTCACCATCCCTTGACCGGCAGCGTCGTCCTGTTAGTATTTCGATAGCTGAGCAGAACGGAAGAATATAAGATAGGTGAGTCACCAGTAAGAAGAAGGAAACCAAACAACCAAACATGCTCCATATAAGATCTCTATTAGTTTTAGGAACTGCCTCAGCATTCAGCAAAGAGAGTTTAAGAGACACAAAGAAGAAGCAGACGACGAAGTGGCAAGAGAGAGTGAGGAACCAAAAGGACGCACCGCTGTAGAATTTGTAGAGTGTAGTAAAAAGGGCGGAGTACGTCGGTGGGCGGAGCCAAGCCGTCGTGGAAGACTTCTGACGTCCGCGCCACTAACTTTTGAACCGTAGAAAAGGTACATCTTCCGCGACTGAGCTACCTTGTGCTATGGGTTGTAAAGGAGTCATACATTTCAATGCAGTAGGCAGCTCCCTGTGCTTCTACAACTGATATCGTCGTAATGCGACGGGGCGGAGTCAAGAAAACATGGAATGAGCTCTCTAGCGGCAGCGTTTTATACCAGTAGTGGCCAGGTAGGGACAAACCAGTAGTAGAAAATGCAACTCGCTAGTGGATGCATTTCATTCCTCTTGAAATCGCTACCTCGAATTGCCAAGTGTAAAATTCTTAGGGTGGTGAGACGGCTACTAAGGGACTTCTTTGCTACTTGGGCGAAGGGGTACGCACCTTACCTGTCCTCCCAATTCGAGCTCAAAAACTTTCTCCAAAGAAGGCGTAAAAAGACTCAAAGGATGACCTTTATTAGGCAAGGCTATTGGCCACTTTTCTCGAAAAGGAAGCTCCGATAAATGGATTTTATCGCGTCACCTTATTTCGGACAATCTTGCTGAGAATATGCACCGGCTCCTGTTTTCGAGCAGGTGCAACACTTTTCAAAAAATGTGCTGCAGTCTACAACATGTGATAGTTACCAGTAGGCCAGTGGTCAAGCGAAAGCGAGGAAGGAATAGTGTAGGAACATTTATCGAGATTCAAATGCCCCATCAACTTTTGGTCAGGCCAACCGGATAAGGATTCCTGGATGACCGCAACAGCACTGGACTTGGGCACGTGTCGCAAGATCGGGAGGGGGCATTTGCACTTTTGATACTTCCCATTGACGTGTCGATCCATTTAGACAGCCTCTTCTCGAGTTCAAAGGTTTTACCATGTGGCTTGACGAGCTTGCTCCAACTCGCCGCACAGAACTCTACACATTTTACCAGAGGTAAGCTTGTAAACCGGACAATTGGTGAACATGAGTGCAAGTGCCCCGTCGCGCCGAACTGTGCGCCCTGCACATTGTATTAATGAGAAATGCTGATCCCGTGCTCATACAATACGCTCTGATGAGTGACTTGCAGTGGAATCTAGTGGATTACTGACTCGCTGTTAAAACAGGATAAACTTTGCAAGGGCTCGACTAGAGGTCGCATCACGCACTCGTGGCCTTTGCCTGGTTAGCAATACCCTCGCACAGGTACTGACGAGACATCGGAAAATGGCGGTAAAGTCCGTATGCGAAAACCAACCCCCCTTATCTCCGAAGCAAGATTTCGTAGGTAGCCCATACCAAATTGCCTACCATTTTGCCAAATTTCCACATGAATCCGCCATCTAGGAGAGATTGGTAAACCACATCGAGTCATTACCATAATTACCAGAACAATTTGTTTGTCTATACCGCCATGTACCGCAATTAGGGTTATATAGCGCGCATGAGCCAAAGTAAATCAGCAATCGCTATTTTCTGTGAAAATTTCACCACACCTCCTTTCAGAAGCAGATGAAGGAGTGACGAGAGAGTAAAGAGGCTAGGTAGGATGCAGCAGGAAAACTTGTAAAGGAAAGTGAAAGGGTTGGGCTTGCCATCGGTGGGTGGGACCGGGTCTTCGTAAAGACCTCTAGCGGCCTTGCTTTCAAGTTTCGAGATACATCCACAACGGTTACGAACTGGGCTATCGTGGACAAGGGGCTCTACATTTAGAAAAACCTCTCAATAACCAAAGACCCCTCCCCCTGATGGTCTTTGAATAGTGATGATGTAAATACAGCAGCGGGAAAACATGAAACATAAGTTTTAGCCGAAAATCACCTAAGGCTTTCTTCCCTCCGGTGGTTCCCAGAGGTCTTTTAGGGGATGGAAGGCTCCTGAAAATGGGCATAAAAATTCTTTGTGCCACTATGTTACTCCTTTCAGGATGAGGTTCGAGCGACAGCATTCCCAGACATCGAAACTAATCCCCATGCTAATTCCGATTTTTCCCACAACTTTCGCCTACCATTAATTACTTACTTCTGCTGTGATGTAGTTCTGCATTAGTTCTGCTAGATTGCTCGGCTAAAATACCCTAATTAAATGAATGTTTCGCCTTCATGGTGAGAACTTCATTATAAATGTAATTTTGCTGGTTGTGGAATGTACTTTGCTGTGATTACTTTTTGCATTCTTTCAGCAGTTCATTTATTCCCGTCTATTCATAAAAACAATTTC
>MU945500.1:0-23187 GCA_036418165.1 Cooperia oncophora | reverse complement strand
AGTTTGTTAATGATAAGTTTTATTATCAGCTCATCTCATTCAGTTCTATAAAGCCCACTATGGACCTGTTTGGGAAACAGCGAAGAGAAGAGAGCAAGAATGGAAGGCGATGCAATCGCAGGTGACCAACTTTATTCTTTGAAAAGCCGTAGGGAATGTCAGGTTGGCCCATAATTTCCGGAATGCGGCGCAGTTCGGACACGGGGGGGGGGCATTCTGCACTTTTGCTACTTCTCTTCGACGTATGGACCATCTAAAGAGCTATTTCATGAGCTTACAAGAGTTGACAGGCTCTGCCATGGTGGTTTGACGAGCTTGCTTTAGCTTCGCAGGTTTCACCTGAGTGAGACTTGTAAACCCGAACTAGTGGAGCAGAGAAAATGCAAAGTGACCCCTCCCTGTCGCCGAACTGCCCTCGGAAAACTCAGCTGCTTTTAAATATTGTTTTTTTCATTTTTTTCATATTTTTCTTTCATTTGGTTACCCAACGCAGTATACGTCATCAATGTCTAGACCATACACTTAATCCATAGGAAGTTGCTCGATGCTGCTGTTTCAGACCGCGGCCAAATCGAGTCCGAAAAAGCCGAAAAAATCGTGAAGAAATAGCTGAAATCAGCTTGGAACTTTTTTTGCAATTTTTATTATGCAAATTCAGTGCAATACTATTCCTTATACTGATCAATGATTAACCCGTTAATCATACTTTAATCGATAAACGTAGAAAATATTGAGTGTGAAAAATGATGTTATTGTAGCAAACTTTCAATCGATTGATATTATTTCACAACAAAAGTTAAATACCTTGGTAGCTACAATCCACCAACAACGATTTTTTTCTATGCTTCTGCCTTTTCGTTTGGTTTCCTGTCTATCTGTCTGACTGTCTGTCTAGCTGTCTATCTCTCAGTCAGTCAGTTTGTCTGTATGCCTGTCTTTCACTCAGTTAGTCACTCATTCACCCTTTCTGTCTGTCAGTCAGTCTGTCTGTCTGTCTGTCTGTCTGTCTGTCTGTCTCCCTATCAGAGCGAGAGCTTAAGCTGTAGTGGCAGTGCCAGTACGACCCCGTCAAAATTTCCCCATCTGGTACGACAATCCTATCACACCTACCGCCTTCCTGATAGTGAGTTTTCCCAATTCTTTTCCCTTTTTTTGAAAAGGTTTCCAAGCTTTTTCTTAAGAACCCCATTTATTTTCATTTTTTTGGAAGGGGTTTTTCAAGCGTAAGGGCTGAAGGCATAATCAAACTAGCCAGTCGAACCAATGCAGAAAGAGTCAGAATATAGTAAGTTGTGTGGTTGTTTTTTGGCCGCGCCAGCAACCTAAGGAGAGCGGGGGATGGGGGCGTATGAGGCGCTATGGCTTCTCATTCCAGACGAGAAAATCGGAAAAAGTCAACGATAAATATAGGAATAAGAAGAAACGATCGGAAACTTCCTACGATTTTTCCGAACAGGAAAGGCGACCTCTCAACGAAGCTGTACTCTGAGTGGGGAAACTTCGTCGCTGCAGAGACGTGGAGTATTCCCTAGTTTAAGAGGAGCAGAACGGGTAGAGAGAAACGGCTGGCGTACGGTTCGTCTCTGCTAGCAGGAGCCTGTCTTGCTTACTCTGTCTCGGATGGAGTAACGTTCCCTCCCCCCCCACATGACTCCTGTCTTGACTTACTGGAAATAGCGCGACATTAGTGGAACACTGCATTGCCATCTATCCAGCATAACGCACATACACTCCGCATTTCGAAAGGCAGATAGGGCGTCGCCACGTAGTTCATTTGAACACGGCGTAGGATGCATTTTTTCTGGGATGTTTTCTGTTTTTTTTTCCTTGAAATGTCATCTTTTCCTGTGCTGGACAAAGGCATGGTTACAGTTGTCTCGAAACGGCAATATCCCGCTGAAAGCGCAGTCGCTGAGGTGCGCAACCACGCCCTCTGCATCCCCGGGATATTTATTGAGTGTGAGTGTTCTGTAATCTGGAACCTACGAGACCACAGAGCAAATGTTTATTCCACAGAAATGACAACATTGCTGAACACCATACTACAACAAAATAACGGATGAAAATCACTGAACAGTTTAAGAAAAGAAATAATCCAATCACATACACTCCTTCTTGTTCATAATTGTTCTTTGTGCATTCACTTCCCGAAAAGAATGTCACGAATTTGGCTATTGTATCGACCTTTCAAGCTCTTCATCTTTTCCGACATTGACCTCTGCAATAAGGATGACTTTGCCAGAATGTGTCACGACAATGAGATGCCATTTAGTCTTTAGCCCAATAGGGTACTGTAATTCCATGCTGGACCAAGCTGAGATTGAGCAATAACTACCCCAGCCTAAGCTTATATTTCAACATTTCGTGAGTCTACCCAGATAGCTGTGCTACACAAGCGGTAATATTTCTGGCACTTGAACACAAAATGAAGCGATTCTGTGCCCGAAAACGCACTACCTTCAGCTTTTCCGCGCCCCATTTCATCGCGGTAGAAATGCGCAACGGGAATATGCTAAAAAATTTTCTAGTGAGAATATAGAAAAGCTTCCGCGCTTTCTTATTTGTTTAGGCTGTATATACCATTTATGCCGAATGTTAAATTGGAATGAAATGTGAAACACTCGGCCTCAACTTATTGTCCTTTGGCCCCTCATGCGTTCACACAGCCTTGAGAGCTAGTTGTATCCGTGAGCCGTTTCAGGACCCAGCTTTGCACGGCCAGCGATCAGTGTAAGCCATACCATGCGCCAAATGGCGTCAGTCCCACTCCGAAGCTTCCCCATCTGGTACCCCCCCCCACTTCCTTATCTTACCCATCATCGTTCTTTTTTTTCAAGAATGGAGTTTGCCCCTCCCTAGATGTGAGAAAGGGGTGTGGTCGTTGCCAGTCAAATGTCAGAAGTGGTTGATGGGGAAAGCGGGTTGAGTGTGCGTCAGTGAAATGTCAGAAGTGGTTGTCGTGCTGTTGTTATGGCGATTAGGGCGGAAGAGGGGAGGGGGGGGGGAAGGGCATGGTGAATGAGAAACCGAGAAAAGTCATAAAACAGGGGAAATCTTTTCTTACGGCTGAGAAAAATCTGAATCAAGGCAATTTGACCTTACCTAGTACGACAGCCCTGAAATCTAATATATCTTATAATCTGCAGCGGACACGCCTGACCTCAGCAAAATACGCGCACTTGTCTGCGCCCTCTCACGTCTGGTTGTTCCCTACCAGTAACTGCCTGTTTGCTGCAGGATTTTGGTACCGGCCGGGTGCTGCACCTCGAGGATAGCGCGGGCAGAGTTGCAAGCGCACCGACGGTGTTGTAAGATGATGCCACCGTACTTACCATAATCCTTATCGTTGTAACACGAGTGGCAAACAGAATAACGAGCAAGTTTCTTCACTTCTGGCTAGGGAAAATTGCTTCTACTCTTCCATAGGAAATATTTTTCGAATTAAAAAATGACATCATAACAAACAGACTGACAGTGAGACAGACACATCACGGTGCGGCTAATATGTGTGCATAAAAATAGGTACCTCGAATCGTGTTAAGTATTCATCCCCTAACAACTGAGCGTGACTAGAGGGAATCGCGATTTCATCAGCTGCCCATTTCTGAACGGATCACCATTACGTTTATCGTCGACTCATTCACTGATGATAAAGTATTTGGTATTTCGGTCTTTGCAATAAGATTCACATTTTTTGGAGGAACAGAGGTCTCTGGGGGAACACTCGCCACCTCCTCCATATCCCTTCGCTAAAGAAAGCTTGGGCCTAGAGCACAGGCGACTAGAGTTGCCGATGAATAGTTGAGCACAGAGAAATAGTATCACGCGAAGCCTATGCCTGTGCGGAGGAAGGGATAGGGAGGTGCTTCCAGATATTGAGCGGATGGATGAGAAAAACTTATCTAAACTTGATTTCAATTTTTTTTCAAGTTAGACGGAGAAACTGCTCTCATTTTTCTTGATGTTGTGTGTAATTGTCCTTTAAAGTATTCCTTAGGGTTTATGTAAAGCGTTGCGCAAGTGCACCGCCTGAATCTACATCTGCGAAAGGCTGCAGGTAGCGCATTCCGTTTTCCAAGGTTTTGTCAGTATTTTTAAGTACCTCTTTACTAGGAACCTTTTCTGTGTTGTACATCGGCAGTATCGCTCTCCATCCCATGCCATAGGGAGTTTGAAAGAGGCGTCCGGGATACGTTGCATCCGTATTGTCCTGGAATAGGAACCGATTGAATGTTTGGACTCGTTTAAATCAGCTACCAAGATAGTCATTTGTAAATGATGTTGAATTTTCTGAGTTTTTTTTTTTGTTTTTGCATTATTTTTGACACTTTTGTGGGTGACTCTCAATAAAACCTACAGCACCACCACTCCGCCTCTTTACCGCAGACAATTGGCTGAATATTAGGGTATGAGCCAATAGAGCTTGCCTCCTGCCGTTCTAACCCGCGCAGCTACGCCGCCTCAGTGTTTTTAAACATAAAATGGTGACTGCTCATGCAAATTCTTGAGCGGACCGACCTCCGTAGCTCCGGGCATGAGACTCCCAGGGCAGCTCACGGAAGCTCAATCAAATTAGCAAACGGCTTGATGGCTCAGAGGTGACCCTTCCCGTTTAAATTGGTAATGGAAAGGGAAGTTCATGGGATGAAACTACGCTGAAAAAGGCAAAACGGAACTGATTTGTTGTGGATTGCAAAGAGCTCGTCCGAGCCCCAACATTTTACACGTGTCAGATTTATTGCTATCTCTAGCTGCAGCTGCTACTTCTCGCTCTCGTCATAAATAAATTCATTCGTCTTTTCCTACGATAATTGCATCACTAACTGCAAATGCAGTAATCAGCACTATATTTAAATGCCATCTTTCACGCTATGCTCATGCGATGTGCCCCAGAAGAGTTGAGGGAATGAGTCAACAAGGGCGTGTGGAGGTGGGACTGTTGACGGGACTAAGCCGGAGCTCTAATATGGTGCCGCTTATCAATACGGATGCCAAAATGTCTAGAAGGTTCAATGGTGTTACAGAGAAACCAGAAAAAAATGTGCGTTAATGTCTTCAATAAGCGTCCCTCTAGCAAACGCATGTGTACGAGCAGAGGGTGAGCAGAGGGTATGATCGAATAATATCACCAAGCAGTGTTGCTGTGATAGGTACAGTCCTCATCATTGCGGACCGGTGGGGCGTGGCAGTGCGGCTGCATTTGGTGCGGTTTGGCAAAGTCGTTCTGCACCAGTTTTTGAAGCGAACAAGTGCATTACTGTATAATATCCTTCGTATTACTCGTTTTCTACCACTTTTTGTCGCATACGCGTTGCAACAAAAAGGCTGAGAAACGGCCTTCAACAAGCGTTCTGCTCCCCCCCCCCCACTCCTGGCTGACACGCCCACACCGGCCGCCAATTGAGGACTGTATGGTGGCCGTAAAGATCCATCTGTTTCTCATTAACAGCAATCTGTCGCTGCCTAGATTCTTTGGCAGGTATTCACTTACCGAGTCTGGATAGAGCGGTGAATGGGGCCAATGAGTGCATCCACGGTATGGGTGCCTTCGCCAGTCGCGAAAGTGCGGACTCGCTTGCGGAGGAGGCCAGCTTCGCATGAAAATCGCAGAGTGTTTTGGCACTATTTACCCTTTACTGCCCCAATCTTCCGAAAACAGGCCAGTTTTTTGATAGACTTTTATCTCGCCTTGGCAGAATTGTTGCTGGAAATTGTTCTCTGGGGTAGCTTGGACCTCGTAACATGAATATCAACATCCAGCTGGCTACGAAACTCCTGGCGCCCGCGCCACAGGCGCCGGCGCCGAAATACCTTAAATACCAAATTCGCTGAAAACTTGTTCTCAGGCGTATTTTGACCTCCTGAACACGAATATCGCAACCGCTCGGCCTGAAAGCTCCGTTTACAGGTGCTGGGCCGCCAAAATTTCCCCAGATCATCGGCGCCTTTGGCCGCGGCGCTAAGGGGAAAGGTTTGTTACAACGAATGGTAGCGAATGGTAACGAATGTATGGATTCGTATTCAGGAGGTCAAAAGACTCCAGGAGACAACATTCGACCTAATCTGTCCACGGAGAAAGAAGTTGGTCAGAGACCGGCTCAATTCTAGATGGTTGGGGCAGTGAGGGTAATAATGCAGCGGCTTGTTAGAAAACGTCAAATGGCGATTGGGGCGCGATGCGATCCCGCTCGGTCAGATTGTCTTCATTTTGGACGTGAGTCTAGTGAAGTACCCCTTTTTCAGAGCTCCTAAAGTTGTAACGGCAACTGAAGAAAGGGCTGACATCGCGCAGTAACCCCCCCCCCACGGCACACTCCAATTGAAATTAGTGATAACGACTAAGCGGGCTGTAGCACGCCTGGAAACTATTAAAGATTCAGGCAACTGGGAAGAATCTCCGGGGACAAATACAGGAGTCCCTTTTTTCCAGCAACCAAATACGACCCCGTTGAGAGTTTGACCACCTGTCATCGTACTATCACATGTGTAGCAGCGTGTATACACAGTTCCAAAGACTCGTCCACTTTTGTCCCTTTGCCTGATGAACAGGAATGCGACTGCGACAAGGCCAAATCATTAGCTTTGGTGGTGTCATGAAGATCCGCAACTGGTCAGCGATGTCGCATCTCCCATGCGGCAGCTGGATAGTTTGTGGCCGATATATATAGTGCTAATGTCAACCGTTTCTCTCTAGTAGAGCTCCTGAGCTTCGCGAAAATAAGGGGCTACGAGTAGATTGGTACTCATACTGCCAGCCCCCTTGCCCATTTCGATGCGTCGCGGCGCTACTGCGCAGCAGATTGCCGATTGTCTTGACGTTTTCCCATCCGGTTTCCCATACATCTTGGCGTGCAGTCCCGTGACTTTATTTCTTGGACATTTCATCAAACAAAATAGTTGGCAAGCTCTTGTACTTTGCAGCTGCGACAATACCTGGGGAATTGTTATGAATAGAAAATGAGCCATTCCTATACTTAGAAGTACAAGACTTTGTTTCCAGATGGCATTTATCTTTCCGACTCAAGACCGCAGTGACTGTTCTAAGTTTGTCTCCAATTTTCGGACTAAGGGATAAAACGATAACCCACCTGTCCCATTATGAGGGGCATCAAAGAGCACAGCAGTACAACAGCAACCGCTCGTAGATCCATTGCCTGTAAGATGTGATTGTATACGAACAGTTCGTGCCAAAAAGGGGAAAGGAACTTCCAGCGAGGAAAAGCCATGAAATACGACAAGAACAAAAGCGATTTCGTTAAAGATGACAAGAATGACAATAATGAAAACAATAAGCAAACAAGCAAATGAATCGGTAGCAGATGAGATCTTCGCTTCCTTGACGCTTCTTCAGGTCGAAGTCAGTCAGGCGCACTTGAAATGCATAGCACGTCTTTTTCATGCATATCTTTCGTCAACTCTCGATTTGGACGTTCTGGTAGCTTACATCAGAGCGAGGCTGCGTCAGTTAGCTACTCCAGAGGAGGAAAAATTCTATGCTGCGAGAAAATTTTCAGCTTTTTGCTATGAGTTCCATGGCTGGGGAGGAGGGGAGGGGGCGGGCGGCGAATGTTCACGATGGTTGTTGACATAGTAGGTTTACTCCTAGAAAATAAACCACCGCATTGCTTTCGTTTTCAGTTCTAAAAACTATCTATTTCGCCTCACGATTCGTTCTTATCGCCTACTTTCGGCGCCAAGTGTTACGAAAACCGGAGCTTGCCAGCTAGCAAGGGTTGTCCCAATCCTTCTTTCCGGCGCGCTTCGGACTTTATTGCTACGTGAGGAAACATTCAAAAAGGAGCGTATTTTAGTCACAGGCAGAGGGGAAAGCTTGTATTTTGGCCTTGGGAGAAATTTCTGAGAGCACTGGATTTTTCCCGTAACTCCCCCTTCTCTAGGGTTGGCAACATACGTATCTGCTTTACAACCACGTTTCCAATTGTTCCCCCTCTCCCGACAGGATGTTGCACTCGAGATCTGATTAGGTGGGACTTACGCTGACACGCCTTCTCCCACATCACGATCAGGGCACGTCCTCCTGTAGCAGGAAATTTGCGCAAATACACACCCTCTCACGTTCCTCAACTAGTACGACCTGTTCCCGTTTACCTAATCTCCTCATTCTCCAAACTTCTTGCCGCTTTTCCGGATTTTTCTTTCTGAAAACCTTCCATTTTCTCTCTAAAAAAACAGCCGTGGAGTGGGAGGGATGGCGATGGACGGGGGGCAACGTATATTGCGCCCTTAAAATAGGAGAAGCTGAGGAAAACTTTACCTAAAGAAAAATACGATGTCCGCGCTAACTCTAGCAACCAAGTACAACCTTCCCCACTGGGGATCGCCAACGCTACGGACTATGATGTTGCCTCGCGGTGATGCTCGTCCGAAATGAACCGACGACATGATGAGGGCAAGTTGCCTTGAGGTGACAAATGTTGTTGTTGACCACCACTTCATGTTCTGCTACGGACTTACGACGTAAACCATTACGGTAAAAAGGCATCACAGAACATCTAATACTGGTCAACAGGGGCAATTGTCACTTCAGGGCAAGCAACGTTTGCGTCTCCTGCCTGCGTCATTCCAACAGAGTCAACGCTACAGACATTACAATGTTATGAGATCACTGTGACACGATGATAACGTTCTGTTGGCAAATACTCATGACATAGCAATCGTAAATCGACCACCAACTGGTTCGCAATAGAATCTGTTGCACAGTGTTGCCCACACGAAATTGTGCTACAGTAGCGAAAACAGAACCTGGAATAGAAAATCACCGATATCTTTATCTCAATCTCTTTACCTCTTTATCGCGACCGTTTTGATTTAATTACTAGCGCTAAGAAACTTGGGGGAACGGGGGGGGGGGGCACAGGTCTAAGCTTTTTAGTGTGTCCTTTTGTCTTCTTTTTTTTCTTTTGTCCTATTACATTCGTATATTACCCTGTAAGCCCTGTAAGTTCCTGTCAAGTAACTTGTAAACTCCCGTCAAACAAAATGGAACTAGCATCACTTAAGCGCCATTTCTCCATTTTCTTTCACATTTTGACCAGTAATTTCTGACAAGTTTGACAGGAGTTTACAGAGTGCTTGACAGGTGATAGCAAGGCTTACGTACAGGGTGTTGACAAGACTTTCCGGTGTGTGCATATCGCAATTCGGCGTGCTGGCAAGCACCCATGACCCTCACCAACGGTTGTAAATGCTAGTTACCCTCATTATTACTTTACAAACTCAGGGAAGCAGTATCTAAAAATATATTGTAACGACATAATAATGCAATGTTAATAATTTAGTAAGGTGGAGGTGGTGTAGAAGCAAAAACCGTCACTCACTTTGTTCTGGCTTAGGGGTTAGATCCCGCAATGGCTACCGCCCGAATCAACCGAGCTTCCACCCCTCCCGGGCTAACTCGGCAAGAGGCTAAGTCTTGAAGAAAGGTGCTCTAAACATGAGCACAAAGGAAGGATAACAAGGCATCTTTACTCCGCGTCTAAGAGCCCATGAACTATGCTCCCTCTTCAAGACTTAGAGCGCTCCACGAAATAAAATATTGTCGATCATGAGTGATAAAGTACGAATATATACGAATATACATTATGAACGAAACGCATTAAACTATAAGCAAAACTGCATGATACTAAATAGAATTGCACTACTACTCCTATACTACTGCATTGGGGGAGAGTCATTTCATAGACCATTAAAGCCGTTACGATTTCTAAATGGTAGTGAAACGCGGGCAGCATCCTGAAAAACTGAACCATCAACGGCAGAATCTTCATACGTAGAGCTTTTGTGATAAAGTTTCGCAATGTTCTGCCAACCGTCGCAGTACCGAGGTCGTCTTTTGTGACTGTGAGTGGTCACGAAATGGTCTCCCTTGATTCTATGGAATGATAGCTGTTTCAAAAGACTTTTCCCATCAAACATCAGTAAGTGGCTGTGCAGGGCTAAAACAAGTAGTATCATGGAACAGCAAAAACGAAAAGGCAACAAAATTGTTTCCCAACTCGGCCAAATAATCTCTCACAACCCACGTTGTGCGACCCCCCCCTCCCAGCAGCCAAGTACGACCCCTCCCCCTGTGTTTCACACAGCGATACTGCACCACTGGTGGCGTGGCACTTCTGCGACATTCGTTGACCCATTTCTGCACCGAACGTGGACATTAATCAAGCAGGCCCGTTTCTTTCAAGAGCCTTTATCCAGGCCCACTGAATCTGAGGAGATGAAGTTCTCATGTTCATGTGCAGTAAGACTGGCAAATTTATTGGCCAGCGAGGGACTTTGGCTTGTTCCGAGTTTTTCGGCAAATGCCGTAGAGAGCAAGATAGGTGACAAATGCACGAGCACTGAATACCACCGTTTTTGCACCACATAGATTTGCCGTAGTTATCGAAGCTTTCTTTGAATCTGCCACATGTTCACAGAACAAATTATATCGCCCAGGCAGCCTTCCAATTAGTGCACGCGCTTCAATATCATGCGCTTCCGAAGAAGTTGAATCCACATGTGAACAGGAAGTAGATAACAAGTGGTAGCGCTAATCAACCCTTGAGGGGTGAGGAACACAATGCACACACTGTGTTTGCTTTCAGCTATCTGATGATGAGCAGAGTGGAACAGAGGACCACAAGTGAGACCACCTAGTCCGAAAATCAACTATAGCTCCGCAGGACATCTGAGACCATGAGCGCTCATAAAAGAATTTGAGATCCTATTTTGATCAAGCGGAATCCAATGGTGAGGAAGTAGGGAGCTCGTTTGGATGGGTAGAACTGCCTGCTATCAGGCGGGCATCCAAGACTCAGTTTGGGTACGTGACGCCCTTTCCGCACTAACCCTCCCTCCTCCCACCACTCACGACATATCTACCATCTTATCGAATTCTTCCAGCTGTCTAGCAAACTTCCAAGAAAAGAGTCACTTAATTCTGCTGAATACATAGCGAGCTGAAACGAGAAATAAACATCACAACAGAAAATCCCCTCGGTGCTTCGAAAAGCCTTCCTCAGGTTCGCAAACGAGGCGTTTTCCCAGCGATGAAATATGATCCGGAGCCTCTTCCAACGATGGTGTGCCCTGGTGAGAAAGAGCAAGGTTATAGGGAGCGAAGGCGTGTCTTGGAGGGCAAAGAACAGGTCTGCCGGGCCGCTAACGGTTATCCTTTGACTTTTGCTCCCACGAAGTCCCGCTAGAACACAAAATGGTCCAGCGAGTCTCTTCAGCACGGGAGGCGAAGCCGGTTTAGTGGGCCATGTTGCCAAGCCAATCATGCCCTCTACCCCCGGGGACGGTAAATTGGTACCAGATTCGTCTGGGAGGATGATAACTTTGACTTCTAAATCAGCTGGTCCCAGCAAGTCATTGTATAGGCCGTGTCGCATACAATAAAGCCACCTTGATACTGCATGATAGTAGAACGCGTGCCGCATCCCAGAAAGGGACTGATCAGCTGACCAAAGCTTCTGTCATTTACATAATGGTTTTTTGCCGTCAATAAATGCGTAATCACATGTCCTAATTACTCCAAACTGAGTTACCACTGAGCTCACAAACATGCAATGACGTTGTATAGTCGCTCTCCCTGTTATTGGTAAACACCATATTGGTAAATGAAACCGCGTGGGATAATTCGCATTAAAGGATAACAAAGCAACTGATAAGATCCGATATGGGGTTAAGAAAGAGAGACCCTTACTTCATAGCACGCCTTACATACCAATGGCACCTATAGTACCATACATCTAGGTTCCTTTGAGGAAGGTTTATATGATGCTTATCTCATCCGCGCAAATGCCAGCCACCTGTGGTGGACGCCAAATTGTAGCCCAGATAAGACCTTTCCAATCACCCTACGGTCTTGTTCGCTGCGGATCCTGGGATGTGCCAGGGCTGGGTTTGATGCGGCGTGAGCCCCTTTCCACCAATTGTGGAAGTTGGCAAATGACCGCAGTCGCTGCGAAACGAGCTGGCGCCGCGCCAAACCCAGCCCTTTTACACGCCCCAGCATCCGCATCGAACAAGGCTCGAAGTCGTGAGCTCATGCACGGTGTCGGCAAACAATGCTGCAAGTAGCAGTACAGGTTTTGGGTTAATGGCAAAACAGGACCTATTGCAGGGCAATCATCTTCATGAGAAAAGGTGAGATTTGGGGAAATGTCGTCAAAGGTACATATGTGAAATTGGAACTCAGTCATCTCGAAGAAACGGTCCGCGATGACCTATTAAATACGAAAATTGCGTGGAAAAGGTAAGTTGGTCCGTAATGAGGAACCTTGTGCCAGTGGCGTCGAAAAATTGTAAGGTAAAGGCTCTAAGCTGCAAAACTACTACAATGCCCCTTTTCCAGTGACTCCGCCTCCAGTCTCCGCCTTCAAAGTCCGCCTTTCGACAAAAACCAATGCAAGTGGACGAGTAGCGTGGAAAGGAAGCTCCATTATCGCATGTGGGGTCGTTAGGTTCACAGTGACGAATCAGCTGACTGGATTCGTACCAACACGCCATCCTTCCGCGTTGCAGTGGTGCGATTGCTTGTGGTTAGAGGGGTTCTACTGGAGGCGTTCCCGTTTGCATTTTCTGTTCAGTGATGAACCCCTTAGCGATTTGTTTTCAATATTTCAATACCACTGCCTACGCCTCCTACGTGACTGTGTCTTTAGGTAACCCCATCTACCTCTTCGCACTTTAGTGGTTCCGAACTTGTCAGCGATATTAACATTTAAATTCATTGAATCATCAAAAAATATGAAAAAGAATGTAAATATTGAGTTGAATCTCGCGTGACCGCACATTTTATTCAGTATTCTAGCACGTGTTCACATACATGACCGAGATCTAAACGCGATCTGCACCCTAGAGATGTCCCAAGAGAACTGTGCTCTTCGACACGCATCCGCAGAAGCCCGAAGGTGAGTTAAAATACTAAATGCCCTACTTATAGTTATAATAACTTCTTTCTTATGCCAAACAGGTTTGTATGGTGGAATACTTTATTTACGCCTGACGTTTCGACAATTTCGTCGTTTTCAAAGGCCTCGTCAAATCCACCAGCTTTGCCGCTACTGCTTCAACTCTCGTCCCACAATGGAGTCACTTTAAAATACCCCATCCCACTGGCGCCCTTTGAAAAGGGCCGGTACTTTTGCTTTTCGGCACCTCTGCCGGAAAGCAAAGGGATTTTTGCTATTTTTGCTCGAGGGGCATCATAATGCCCTTTTGAGCAAAAAACTCGTCCCTAAGGGGACTCCATGCCGGTTTTTTTCGTGATTTCTTAGTGATTTTTTCGCGATTTTTTCGCCTTTTTCGCTCTTGAAGGTACGGGGAATCTCGTCCACGTAGACGGATAACTCGTCACACTGCCCCAAGTTTGCTCCATTGTGGGACGAGAGTTGAGCAGTACGGCACTGGTGGAGTTGACGAGGCCTTTGAAAACGACGAAATTGTCGAAACGTCAGGCGTAAATAAAGTATTCCACCATACAAACCTGTTTGGCATAAGAAAGAAGTTATTAGAACTATAAGTACCAAATGCCCAGGTTACAAGAAAGGCGAACATGGAGTTACAAATGCAACGTAGAGGCAGGAAGAATGGAGAAGATTTTTCTTGCCAGCAAAGAGCGACATGAATCCTCAGCCGTCTTTCTATCAGCTTGCTGCTATTTGTGATTGAGGTGAAATCCAAAAAGAGAAAATCACCATCCCTCGACCATCAGCGTCACTCTGTTATTTCTGATAACTGAGCGGAATACAACAGAAGATAAGATAAAAAAGATATGAAATAGCTTGTTACTATCAAGAGAACAGTAAACCAAACAACCAAAACAGCTCCATAATAAGATCTCTATTCGTTTTATAGAGCTGTCAGCATTCAGCAAAGATAGTTTAAGAGAACAAAGAAGAAGCAGACGACGAATGGCAATTAGATAGTGGAGGAACCAAAAGGACGCACCGCTGTTAGAATTTTGAAGAGAGTTAGTAAAAAGGGCGTAAGTACGCGGCGGCGGAGCCAAGCGCCGTGCGAAAGATCTTCTTGAACTGTCCGCGCCACTAATTTGGAACCGTAGAAAACGGTAATTCTTCCGCCCGACTTGAGCTTACCTTGTGCTATGGGTTGTAAAGGAGTCATACATTTCAATGCAGTAGGCAGCTCCCTCTGCTTCTACAACTGATATCGTCGTAATGCGACGGGGCGGAGCAAGAAACATGGAATGAGCTCTCTAGCGGCAGCGTTTTATACCAGTAGTGGCCAGGTAGGGACAAACCAGTAGTAGAAAATGCAACTCGCTAGTGGAAGCATTTCATTCCTCTTGAAATCGCTACCTCCGATTTCCAAGGCTGTAAAATTCTTGGTGGTGTGAGGACGCGCTACTAAGGCGACTTCTTGCTTACTTGGGCGAAGGTACGCACCTTACCTGTCCTCCCAATTCGAGCTCAAAAACTTTCTCCAAAGAAGGTGTAAAAAGACTCAAAGGATGACCTTTTATTAGGCAAGGCTATTTGGCCACTTTTTTCTCGAAAAGGAAGCTTCACAATGATGAATGGCATTTCACTCGCGTTCACATATTCGGACAATTCTTTGCTGTAGAATATTTACCGGCCTCCTGTTTCTGAGCAGGTTTGCAACACTTTTCAAAAAGTGCTATGTGATAGTTACCAGTAAAGGCAGTGCGTCAATTGCGAAAGCGAGGAAGGAATAGTGTAGGAGCATTTCATCGAGATTGGAAATTGCTCCATTTCAACTTATTCGGTTCAGGCCAACGGGATAAGGATCCTGCGATGACCGGCACTGGAATGGGGCGACCGGGCGGGCATTTGCCATTTTGATTACTTCCCATTGAGCGCGTGTCGAGTCCATCTAAACAGCCCTCTTTCTGGAGTATCAGGTTTTACCATGCTGGCTTGACAAGCTTGCTCCAGCTCCACAGGGTTCACACGTTTCACCACAGTAAGACTTGTAAACTGGAATTAGTGGAACATAAAAGTGCCAAAATGCCCCCCCGTGCCCGAACTGCGCCTGGCACTTGTTTTAATTAATGAATGCCTGAGTCGGCCTCATACAATACGCTTCTGATGTGATGTGACCTGTCAGTGGTGAATCAGTTGGAATACGGAATTGGATTAAAACACTCGTACCACAGCTTGCTGCACTTGTAAACTTGTGGGGCTCGACCAAGCGTGTGCAACCGCACTCGCTGCTCCTTCTGTTACAATTCCTACTCACTACGTAATTGACGAGTTACACCGGGACAATGGCGGTATCCGTACGAAACCCCCACCTTATATCTCGAAAGGAAGCTCTCAGTACGAGTCCATACTAAATTGCCTACCATTTTGCCAAATTTCCACATGAATCCGCCATCTAGGAGAGATTGGTAAACCACATCGAGTCATTACCATAATTACCAGAACAATTTGTTTGTCTATACCGCCATGTAGCGCAATTTGGGTTATATAGCGCGCATGAGCCGAAGTAAGTCTAACAATGGCTATTTTCTGTTTTTAGAAATTTCACCACACCTTCTTTCAGAACAACAGATCAGAAGGAGCAGAGTGACGAGAGAGTAAAGAGGTTAGGTAGGATGCAGCAGGAAAACTTGTAAAGGAAAGTGAAAGGGTTGGGCTTGCCATCGGTGGGTGGGACCGGGTCTTCGTAAAGACCTCTAGCGGCCTTGCTTTCAAGTTTCGAGATACATCCACAACGGTTACGAACTGGGGCTAATCGTGAAAGGCGGCTCTATTAGAAAAAACCTCTCAATAACCAAAGACCCCTCCCCCTGATGGTCTTTGAATAGTGATGATGTAAATACAGCAGCGGAAAACATGAAACATAAGTTTTAGCCGAAAATCACCCAAGGCTTTCTTCCCTCTCCGGTGGTTCCCAGAGGTCTTTAAGGGGATGGAAGGCCTCACTGAAAAGGGGCCATAAAAAATTTCTTTTTGCCACTATAATACTCCTGTTCAGTATGATCTTCGAGTCGACAGCATTCCCAGACATCGAAAACAATCCCATGCCTAATGTTCCGATTTTTCCCACAACTTTCGTCCTACATTAATTATGATGTTAGTTCTGCATTAGTTCTGCTAGATTGCTCGGCTAAAATACCCTAATTAAATGAATGTTTCGCCTTCATGGTGAGAACTTCATTATAAATGTAATTTTGCTGGTTGTGGAATGTACTTTGCTGTGATTACTTTTGCAATTCTTTCAGCAGGATTCAGTTTATCTTCACCGTCTATTCATAAAAACAATTTCGTCTCGAAGATGACGAGAATTTCCAGCGCGTAGCTCAGACTTCCCAGGTAGTTGTACAATAGCCACGAAAGGTTTCAAACCTGCTAAGCAGCCCTAAGATGACAGGACTAATAGGACGGAATCTCGCGTCTCTGAGCAGATGCTGCGTGCCGCCTTTTCCAGGGCATTTATCCTTATAAAGCCCTGCTGCAACATACCGACCCGGATACCCACCGCGCCCGCCCGCCCTCAAACGGACGACTGTGCCTGATGCTGGTATGGCTTCATTTGCGTAGTACAGAATGACGCGAAAGGATCGACATGAAGCGGCTGTGGTGCTGCATGTACGACTTCTAGGTGCAGCCATACCTACCCTAGCGATTACTGGCAAGACACCTGCGGGAAACTCGTCCGAAACTGCTCTCCGAGTCATTAAGAACATAGGTTTTTCTTCCCGGTTTGACCGTTTCACTTGATTTTTTTGTCGCCATTTTCCCACATATGAGCGCCGTTTGACTGACGTTTTAGACCGAGTGCCAAATTATCGTGCTATGTGCCTTTGAGAGCTATTGTCCATATTTTTATCACGCTTTCTCATATTACTGGATTAAAGAGTAGTTAGTACTAAAAGTGTTTCAAATTCGCAGAACAGCATCTCATATTACTTTAGTAGTGACTAGTACGTATTATTAAGTAATTTAGATTTAAAAATTATGACAATATTTTCCGCCAGCATTGTACATGAAGTACAACTAGCTGAGGGAGTTAATTCGGTCTCAATGAATTAGCTAAACAGTTTTTCATATTATCTGCAAATCAGATTAAGGATAAAGCGATTGTCCGCCACAAATAATTTTCCAATTTGTCAGAAACATTAAAAACTTAATGGAGGTCAAAACAAGTACAAAAAATGAGAAACGTATCCCGTCACGCCCGAATAGGGTAACGGGGAACTTTATGTACTTCAGCTTCTACCGCAGTCTACGTGTGATTAGGGTAAAGTGGTCCACATCAATGAATCCTCTTGGGATACGCCAAACAATCAGTCTCCATTCAGAATCGGTCTATAGAGCACTGACATATTTGTTCTCTGCAGTGAGTAATTCCAATCTCACCCATTGCTTTTTCACCTACACAATCATGTGAAAGAAAAGATCACCCAGAAGAGCGAATGACGAACAGCATAATTGGATTCAATCCAAGTAAGTGGTTCTAAAGGATAAAGGATGAGGCTTTCGTCGTTGAGGGGACTTTTTTTGAGATGCGGGCAAGATTTTAATTCGATTCAGAATATTGTGGCTCATTGAGGACTACTAAAGGATAATGGATAAGGAGGCCTATAAAATGTCTTGCGGGAGCCAGCTGATTTACTAGTCAATGATATTACCTTCCCAGACAAACCTGGCTCCAATTTAGCGTTTCTAGAGGGTGGAAGGATCGGTTCGCCTGGGTGGGATCCAATCAAGGATTTGTCCTTTGAACAGCAGGCGTGGTAGGCTTTCCACTTGTCACTACACCAGCTCCACTACGAGAAAAGCGGCCTTCTGGAACTTCTGCAGATGCCTAGCTGGCTTTTTGAGCTCCCTATCTGTTTTGACTCGCTTTTTGCTTCTGTTTTATTGGAGAACTTCCTGGCTTTTTCAATGGTTTCTGTGTACAGTACGTCCGCGTTGTAAATGTGTCTTCGAGTGGACATAATAATGTTGAAAACTTATAGCGCACCCACCTAATAAATAAATAAAAAGGCTACATGTTTCATTCAGGTCCCCTAAAGACAGTAAGGAAAAGAGGTGCTCGCTTACAGTTTCACCTCCGGTACTTTATCTTTTTCCCTACCCCCTAAAAAGTGTAATATCGTTGGTGATGGCATACAGTAAGATCGGAATACGAAGCCTTGCCCCAAACATGCACTGTACGATCAAGAGGGTGAATACACCTCAAAGGAATAATATGAATGCATTAAGTATGGGTAAAGGTATAAGGCACGATAATTCGGTACCCGTTCCTAAAAAATACGGTAGCAAGGGCGCTTTAGGTTGTTTGCATTTCTTATTACACGTGGTTTTGATCCTCTCCTATTTTTCGTTCGCTATGGATCTGTTGGTATCACGTCACTCACTGCTGGGTTTTCTGCGCCTCCACGATTTCGGCTGGAATGCAAAGGAAGCCCAAGCTGGTGGATACATACGGTGAGGACGTCATCTCTTACATGACATGCAAGAATTGGTTCGCCAAATTCAAGAAAGGAGATTTCTTCTCGGAAGATGCTCCGAGTGTGGCGCCCTCGCCACCGGATGGAGTTGGATTTGGAAGTACTACGTTCCACCGTGGAGGAGGACCCGTACCTCACCACCAGAGAAATGGCGACCATGCTTAGCTATGATCATTCGACGGTTGCACGTGGACTAGAAAAGCTCGGCAAGGTAGGAAGCTTGGTCGATGGGGTTTGTTTTTTTTTTTTTTTTTCCCGACCACGAACTGTCCGCTTATGACCTCTCGAGGAGGGTGACCACCTGCACTTCTCTCCTCACTTTCCAAAAGAGGCTTCACTTTCTCAACTCGATGATCACTGGAGATGAGAAGTGGGTCCTCTACGATAACCCTGTGAGGAAGCGGCAAGTGGGTCGGAAGAGAACAGCCAGAAGCCACCCCCAAAGGCCGACCTTCACCCCAAAAAGGTTCTCCTGTCCTGTTGGTGGTCCAGAAGAGGCATGGAGTACTGGGAGCTGCTGGAGAAGGGACAGGACGATTGACGCTTCCACATACGTGAACCACCCAGCTGCGGAAATTGAAAGATCACGTCGACCGTACTCGTGGAAGGAATGCGGAAATCTACTTCCACCATGACAAACTCACACTGCAAAGGCGACCCAGGCCGAGCTGGAGAAGTACGGATGGCTGATGGTCGCCCACCCTCCCTACAGCCCTGACCTCGCTCCTTCTGACTACTGGCTGTTCAGCCACCTGCAGCGCTATCTGGACGGAAAAAGTTCGAAACAGTAATAGTTAGCAAAGGCCGCTCGACGCTCCTCTTCAAGTCCCAAAGCCTCCGTCGTTCTGGAAGGATGGAATCGACAAGCTGCCTGAGCGCTGGCGTCGAGTAGTGAATGGTGATGGTGCATACCTCTAATCTCCAGGCTGGTTCTTGCGGTATTATATCAAAAAAGTACCCCTTCCTGCCGGACGTGTCTCGTGTATAAGAACTTATGCAACAACCTAATATATGGTGGAAAAAAGACGGAAAAGCGAAGTGAAACGGTCAAAGACCTGCATAGAGAAGAGCTTTATTCTACATGAGTCGGGGAGCAATTTTTTTACGAGTTCCCCTTGACATCATGCTAATAACCGCTACGGGAGATACCGCTGCCATGCTCAGTTAGGGCAACCTTCAACTTCGCGACGGCAGCGCCTTGATCGCGCATTCGACCGGTCAGATGCAGCCGAAAACATTGCGCATCGGCGATCGAATCGTGTCCGCACAAAGGCAGCTGGTCTTTCAGCGAAGTCTGAATGGTTGCCTTACTCATATATTCCGCCACGGCACGCTGCGCTTCATAACTCAATCATTCGCAATCCGTAAATGTACTGCACAAATAAACGCGACAACGACAAGAACCGGCATCGGACGCGACATTGTGAACGCCGGGCGGACGGTGTGGTCCAGGTCGGGTATGCTGCAGTTTGATACGAGCGTTACAGCGCACGGTTTACTCTCCCTGAGACAAGGCACGACGGCAGTAAATCTGTCCCTGCTAGCGCCATAAGCCTGACTGCTGGCGGGGCGATTTATCGTGTTACTTGCCTTTAACAAAAGGAAGAGCGTGCACTCCTCCTCTCTCGCGGGAGACGGACAAGAGAATCGTATTTTGCCGCTTTGCTGCGCGCGGCGAAGAGCGTGGCGTTTTCTCAACTCGTGTTAGCCTGTCGCGTTTGGCAGCACCGGATGTTTCACGTGGCACTTAAAGAAACTCGTAAAACATTCATGCACTACTTTCAGTCTAGAATGCCTGTTTTGCCCATCTACCCGTGCTGGAATCATTCTATTCAAATGGGCTCGCCGAGTCGCACGCGACGCCCATCAGCCGCGGCCGAGTATACGATTCTCTTGTCACATGCCGCCTCTCCGCTACCTAGAAAACGTGGTGTGGAGAGCACATCACACCAAAAACTGTCAAAATCTTGGCCCAGTCACAGTTGAGAACATATCTCATCAACAATCAAGTAATCTTGGACCAGTTTGGCGAGCTGGGAGCATTTCAGTGATTCTTTATGATAACTGATGATGCTTTCTGTCGAAGTGGTAGGTACGGAGTGGTATACAACTAATCTTGTGTACGCCACCTTGAGAAGACGTGTAATTTTCTGCGTCTAAAGTAGCTCAGTTGCACCATGATGCAGCCTCACAGGAGTTTGCAGGTCGCACCAGCGGGAGACCTGTTGTTGAACATGAACTAACAAAGAGACTAGCGGGAACAAAGTGCCCCTCCAAGCCGAACCGGAAAGATTTTCTAAGAGAAGATGTTGCAGTAGAATGAATGTGTGAGTTATTCGAGAGGCGGACCGCGAAACCAACGACCACGTTAAGAGTCACTTCATGTAACTCGTTGACCACGCCCTGCAACCCACACTCCCCTTTCCCCTCCTCCTCATTCTCACATACATCGTGATTGGAGGGGCATTATAGCCATCATGGATTCTTGGAGAAAGTGGGAAAAGACTATTAATATAATTTTCTCAACACAACTGAGACGTCAGCTGTAAGAAGAAACACCGAAATAGAAATAGAGGGCTGGTTCTCCCAGGAAATGGCTGACATATAAATCGAAAATAGCATAGAGAGATTCTCCGAAATATTGGTTTTTCGGGGGGGGTAAGGATGGTAAGAATACGGTCGAAATTGTGAAGCGTACAGGAAAGACTCCGCCGTTGATAAACCCTTTTGTGGGATGCTACGGGCATTCCACTTCCATCCAGAATCTCGTGGCTTATTGAATGCGATGTGGCCTATACAATGACTTGCAGGAGCCAGCGGGCAAACAAGTCAGTCTCATCCTCCTAGATGAATTTGGTCCCCTCGGAGAGTAGAAGGGTTGGATGGCTTGGGCGGCATTCTTGGTGGAGCTTTGATCCCTGGACCAGCGTCTGGTGAGCATGCTAAATACCACCACTACCCTCCAGCCGTGTGGCTAGCTCTTGCCGGCGCACTTCTGACCGGAGAAGGAGAGAACGCTACTGCAGATGCGGACCCATTCTGCCCACCCGGCGAGAACTAGGATCCGCAGAGGTGAGCTGGTAGTGTTTCTCTTGATCTGAGGAAATGGAAAGGGGGAAAGAACGAAAAGACGTCTGTTTCGTACCGGCGAGAGATCAGAGACAACAACATCGGGCGAGGGGGAGCAGAGGAGATTTTGGTATCAAGCTTCTGCTGAATGAGGAACCTCATATGCCTCCCGGGGACATTCGCTACTTTCATAAGGCAATTTACTACGCAATGAACAACTCATGTCTCGAGGGGGGGCGGGTGAATTGAGTGTAGCGAGTGGGGGGTGTGCGGATGCCGGCGGGGTGAGAGGGATTGTAGTCGGTGGTCTGGGGGCGCGGGGGGCAGCCAGGAGGTTAGGAGAGCTCCAGAGTTCGGGTGTAAGAGTTAAGATTCGTCCCAAATCTTCGCGCTTGGCCGTGAGTGTGGCTTGGATGACGCGGGGTTGCGTGTCATATTGTGTTTCGAGTTATGTCATCAAGCTTCCTGCTCATTTCGATCATTGTGGTTGTGGAGGCGACAGGATGGCGCTTGGGGCGGAGAGGGCCTGACGCGGTCGGCGGCGGCGGCAGGGCGGTGTGTGGCCTCACTGTTTCGGGAAGTGTATGGTCGCATGGTTTACTACGCTTGATTACATGGTACGCTTGTGGGAGGGGATCCTATCAAGAAGGAGCTTTGGACACTGGAGACTTAGAGAACAGAAAATTCGCGCAATAAAAGAGAAGTGAAGGTATCGATGTAGCGAATTAGGAGAACTGAAGTATTGGAGGCGACCGATCCCTGTCTAACCCTTTGGCTCGCAAAATCCTATTCTCTGAATCTCCTGACGTCCTGTTCTCTGCGAACCGCAAAGTATGAATGCGGTTTTAGGCAGGTACGCGCAGCGATCACAATCTGCCTTGTCAAATGGCGGACTTATCTACGGGGATATATCTAAGCAGGGCACGCCATCGCGTTGTGATAAATTCCTGCAAAATACGACCCCCTAATTCCATCCTCTGATACGACCCCCCCCCCTCCCCATCCTACCTACCACTTTCCTAGATTTTCCCAACTTCCTACCACTTTTTCCAGTTTTTCCGGCATTCCCGAAAGAATTTCTAGTTTTTCCCCAAGATTTCGCTGTTCACGGGGGGAAGGGGGGGGGGAGGTGGAGGTGGAGAGGTCGTCAGGAACTAGCTACTATTCTCAACTATCGGAAACAGTAGTTGCTAATCTTTGGCGGGGCCACCAACTAGGAGTGGGGGTCTTTGTTCCGTGAAATGTGTTTTCCCAACACCGCAAATCCCTCTCAAAGACAATTACGACCCCCCTCCTCCCAATAACGGGCGAATACGCCTCCCCCTCCTCGCTGTCAAATACGACAATTCAAGAATAATACGAAATACTGTTGTGATTATCACGACGATGGCGTGTCCCGTATCTCAGGGCATAGGGTATATCTCAACTCCACGTAGGACATGTAATCATTAATCATTTCAAATTGTCCTATTTTGATAATTTGCTGATTATTTCGTATTTTCCATTTTTTATCTGTTTTTTTATTTGTTGCTAGTTCCAAACCTTCATTGAAGGAGAAGTTCATAGATAGTGTCCAGAAGCATCATTAATCTTTAATCAGTGAATCTTTGAATCGTCAGAATCCTGCGGCGATCTGTTCATTGGTGAAGATTGCGTACGATCAAATT
>MU945496.1:0-10751 GCA_036418165.1 Cooperia oncophora | reverse complement strand
TCAGAATTTAATAAAGTGTAACTTTGAAAGTCAAGGAAGAAAAGTGTCTTTTTTTTGCCCACCCCGTGTATGTCCCGTAAAGGGTACTATACGGTTTCCAGTCCATAGTCGTAGTGGCCTGAAGACGCGGTTTGGCCCGTACAGGTAATTTCGGATCCAAACAACATGCAAGGCAGTGTTTTATCATCATAAACGGGTACCGGTCCTGGAGGGGCGGAAGACTTGGCAGGGGTATGTGAAAAGACAATCGTAATATGCTGGTTCTGCGTAGCGAGCCACGCCGCGTCCGACAGACGAGTTGCCGTACCTGGCCTTTTATAATCGAATGGATGGCGAAAAGTCGATATCGCCCGTGATGGAATCTTCTTCCACTTAACCTCATAAGTTTCGCATGAGTCACAGTCGACAAACTGATGACATCGAGAATTCACCTCGCATGGCCATACGATATGCCGCTCGCGGGACGCGCCAAATTGCGATTTCGCCGTCTTCCCTTGGTTGGCCAGAACGATCCCGATCGGAGATTTGACATCCGAACAGCAGACATGGTGAACAGCGCCATTACTTCACCCTTGCCCACACTCTCACAATATCTTCGGATGGGCTATATTTCTTGTTTTGAAGTAATCCATTGCAAATCCACCTGAATAAGCTGACTAGACTGTCACGAACAGTTTTCTGATCCTTGGTACTGCTGATTGGGAATGCTATCCGCTGATCAACTTCACGAGTGCTTTCAAACCCCTGCATCTTCTTATCGTTGCTTTACTCATTGTGGGGAGGAAGTGGGCAGTGGCAAGCATTGATTTACTCATGGGCTTGACCCGAAGTCATCATAGATATGACGCGCATGTTTTTCACACGTCCATTAGTTGTTTTAGTCCACAAGAGAACTCTATTTTCGTGTTAAGGTATTTGATTATTTGTCATATATGTGAGTTGACCACATTATTGGGGTTACCACCCTAGTTGGGGGAAGGAACCTTCACCTGAGCGCTTACGCGTATTTGCCCTTTCGCAAACGAAACGTCTAAGTGGAGACTATACTATTTCTGTGGCGGCTTTCGCCCTCGGCGACCCTGGGTTGTTCGTCTGCATTCTAAGCCCACATCTTTTGAGGCGAGTGACCCGTCAGCTATACTCGAAATCCCTGAGAACGTGTAGGCGTGGCCGCATGTTTCAACATGACCTGGAGGTGTTTTGTGCTTCTTGTGGAATATTTTCATCTTGACACTGTTTGTTGTTGTTGTTGTTGTTGATTGTTGTCGTGTCTGCTGTCCAGCACGGAACAAGATGACAGTTGTCCCAGACTGAAATACTTCACGGGTAACCAGTTCCCTGCCATGTTCAAATGTCAGGCCTACTCTGGCTCAGGGATAAAGAGTGTACGCCCCATTGATATTAAGAATGTGTAGATCGTAAGTCTCCTATATCCCGCAATTGCATAAGCAAGTTTATAGTGCTAAGAATTGGGGCGAAGGCAAAACGGTGTGCTGCGGAGAAAAGCTAAAGAAACCTCCAAAACAGGTTCCTTTTGGAGCCGAAAGGTTCAAAGTCAAGTTATGTACGAGAACGGGGAAAATACCCTGAACACCTCGACGAGTTCTTTTCTGTTGATATCATATCAAACCTGCAGTACCACTTCTTTCCTGCTGTCACGTACTACGCTCTCATCAATAGCAGCCCAACAGCTTTTTTTATCTTGTCGCAGATACTCGCATGACTTTATGCTCGTAGCGACTATCGTTCAAGGGGCGTTTTTCCAAACAAGTGTGCGTGGAACGAAACACATCTAGTCCGTTGGCTCTCCTGCCCCTTATTTCTCGGACGCAAAAGGGGTGCGGCTTCTACTATTGAACACCCATTCACCATATACAGAGAAGACGTTGCATCTCTCAGATAAATGAGATCGGCCTTTTTGAAAAAACGAGATAATTCCGGAAATGTGTATCGTTGGTCAGGGTACAGCATCGTGATGTGTGAAATGGTGGTGTGGGTACGACCCGTCCCCAATTCCCCAACACCTACCTACCAATTTCCCCACATTTTCCAATTTTTCACCCTGAAACTTTCCGTCGAGCCGGGGGGGGTTATATAGCCAACGTGAAATGGGAAAATTTCTTAAATCATCCCCAACTTCCTAGCGCTTTCTTCGAAATTTACCGAAAAATTTCCTACTTTTCCCCAGAAATTTTCGCTGTTGAGAGGGGGGGAGGGGTATATAGTACACATGAAACAGGAAAAATCACGAAAAGTCAACAACCGGGAAAAATTTTTTCCCAACGCGGCAAATTTCTCTCAAATACCCCCCATACAGCACATACGACCCCTCTCTAAACAACGACCAAATACGACCCCCTCCCCAGCGGAAAAGCACGCCCCCTGTGTTTCACACAACGATGCTGTACCATGTCGTTATTTCCACACTCACTAATTCATCATTCTGCTTGACTGTTCTGCGTATGCGTAGTGTGTACCGATACGTCGTCGCTGACCGCACAGCAACATCTCAGATCGCAACGCCCATACCAGATCAGAAGTTGTCCATCCTTCCACCTGCCACTACGGCCTGTAAGAGTCCTTGAGTAAGCGCGCGTATTCAGTGCTGAGAATAGCATTTTTCAGGCCCAAGCTACTGTATCCTGAAAGGAGGTAGAGTGCGCGGCGTATCTCAGAAGAGACTGACCAACGGCGAAAGTTTGTAGTTGTCCTTGCTGATGGCTCCTGATATCTGATGAGGAAGAACTTTGTTCACTGGCTATGGCCGAGTAAAACGCATCAGAGAGACCACTGCGCTTTAGCAGTCCACCAAGGAACCTCTACAGGACTCGCCTTCTCCGTGTAAAATCTGAGGAACTTGGTGAGACAGTCTGCAGTCGGTTCAATATGCATGCGAAATTCTAATAACGCTAACACGATAAGCCTGGTACTATTTATGCCCGCTTCACTGAGAGGCCGTCTTTCGATAAATTCAGTGCATCGCTATTGTTAGTGTGTTAACTCGGTAGGTGTTGATCGGTATCATTTAGAGCCCTGAGTCTTACCAGATTATGGAGGCCTCCCATCCTGGCAAATAATATTTTGAAGCTTCGAGGGTTTCTTCAAGCCCATACTCCTTGACTTCGTCACTTGACGGTCAGCAGCAGTTGATGGATCCTATTCGAAGTTGAACTTTTGCCTATCATTCCGATTTTTTTCTCCAAATTGGTTCCGTTCCAATTCCACCCTTCAACGTGGTGCCCAAGCGGCTGAGCGCTACGACATCTAATGTCGCTGCTCACTGGCATCTCTCGAGCTGAACTCAAGAAAAACTGCTCCACATTCCACTTCGGTTCATTGCAGAGGCACATCTTTTCCAGCATTTGGCATGTTTAAGAGCTTGCTAATAACAGCCATTGTTCAAGTCGTAGGTACATCTCCCGAGCCTAATTGCCAATATCCTGGGGCTGGCTGGGGCTCGCTTGGACGAGATTCCCTCATCGAACGTACCAATGGTGACTGCCTAGGATTCCTGGTTTCTGGTGGAGATGATACATCATCGCCACCGGAAATCAGGAATCTTAAGCCGTTAACAAATTAGGTATCACTCGTGTTGTGCGCGGGGATATCGTTCTTTCCCGATCGCAGGTACGGGCTGAAGGACGACATTTGACCTCGCTTGACTGCCACCATCCTCCCGCCCTTGCTTTCGGTCCGATGAAGATGGGCACTTCACCTTGAGAAAACCCCCACAAATTGGATCGGGCATTCCATGTGACCCATGCCAGCCGTCACGGGACGGCATCCCCATCGTTATCGATCAACAGGGACGCAGAGCGCTGTCATGGCACTGCCTCTCGCGTGCGCTAGTTTTTCTCCTGTTTGGGATGGGTGATTCAAACGGGTAGGGCGTAGCGGTGCAATCCCATGTCTAAGAGTACTATTTCCATTCCCTCTCTTAAACCATGATGGCTTCTTTTTACACCCTGATAGCTAGACGCGTCACGACGCGCGGAGCAAATGGTGACCCGATAAAGCCCCATATCGGGTCACCATTCGCTCCGCGGGGCCTAGCCCCTTTATCACAGCCTCTATCCAAAAGAAAAAAAACCGATGTAGGTCAAGCATGCGCACTGACCTTTGGTGTGGAAACCACCGCTATGAGCATGGTAGCGACCATGTCCACAGTGGTTGTTTCCTCACATCTGAGTTTTAATAGGAATTTTCTGTAAAAGTAAAAAATGTAAAAACCACGCGCAATGCTGCAATCACCTGACAAATGATCAGGAGGTGATTACAACCAATTTCCTGGTGGAAATCGATCTCACCTGTTGGTCCAGGAAGCTCCTTGTCAGAAAACGGGATTCCTCTTCAACGGATCACAGTTTCTGAGAAAAAATTCTCAGAAACCGTGCCCTATTGAAGACTCCCGTTTCTGGACAAAGAGCTTCTTGGATCAGAACCTCAGTGCTATATGGCGAAATTTTTTCCTCGAGGATCATTTCCCCTTCAACAGGCCGTCTTGCCCGTTCCACTCTGTGGCAAGGGGCAATCGCTTCCACTGGCGCGAATCAGCTTGGGAGAGGGACATTTTGTAATTTCCTGCCATCGTGCTGGGCAATTTCGTGAAGTCCTATTAAATGGGAGACGTAAAGTCCCATAAAATTCTGTACTTGCAGGCCATTTCTCTGATTTTTTATGGAATGCAGTAATTGGTGGTGAAAGATGGGAAAAATAGTAGTAAGAAGAAGGGTTAGGGGGCAAAGATTTATGTTCAACATTTCTAGGATTGAACACGAATCTTTGCCCCCCTAAACCCTCTGCTTACTACCATTTTTTCCATCTTCCAGTAGTCACCATTTTTCCCATTCCGCTCCTTTGTGTGAGTGTGGGGGGGTGCTAAGCGGGGACAACTCCTTCGTCAGGAAGTCGTTTTCACATTTCGTCGAACAGTGGTTCATCCGCCGAGAGCCACAAGGGTTTCTACGAACTTTCCCCCCCCCCCTCCACCTAGCCATTTTGCCTATATTTCCTGAAACCATGGTCTCACAAAGACAAACTCCTTACCAGCGTAACTTTACAAGTCTACAGAATACAAAAAGGGCCCCGAATGTGACACGCCTCTCCCAAGAGGAACCGCACGCGCTTGCTTTTTGTAGCAGAATAATCGATATGATAAAGGATAGCGATACCAGTCGTAAACGACAAATACGGCTGTCCTTTACTGTATCCAACGAAAGTTGAAAAGTATGACCCCCCCCTACCCCTAGATGAATCGCTTCAGCAAGACCGACTGTGGACCATTTGTTCAGAGCACTGTTACCTGCATTCGATTCGAAGGACGGTTACTTTCGTAAACAGCCATCGAATCGCATGTAGGTCCCAGTGCCCTGAACAAATGTCCCACAAGCGATCTTGTTGAAGGGTTTCACCCATCCAGACTAATAGGTTGTGCCCAGTGCGCCGTTATCGATTAGGGGTAGCCCCACCCACATCTCGCGAGAGCGTGAGGAAGGCTGAAAGGGAGCAGGCTGTGATCGATCGGCAACTATGACGACACGAGTCGATCGTTGCTTGCCATCGGGAGTTCTTGCCCGTTCCCATGGGAAGTTGACCTCTAACACGAGAGGTTTTCCAGCGAATTTCGAGCCGACGCTTGAGCAACAACGCCACGATGGTGTTATCTGCTCGGCGGAAGATCAGTAGTCACCTTTAAAGGAATATGACGCAAAACAGCACAACTGACGAAGAGAAGCGAATGACTGGTTGAGATGCCCGGGGAGCGGCAGACTGGGCCACCATCGACAGCAGTTGCGCCAACGCGCCGCCTCGCCAATGTCCCATCTGCTGACGCACACGCGGGAGCGCTGCAGTTTCGCACCAACGACCCCTTCAACTCGTGCTTCGAGCCAGTTCGGGGGTGAAAGGCTTTTCATTTCTGGACTTGGTAGTTTTTGGAAATACAATTCCTTGTAATTTCTGTGGGTTCTTGTGGCAGCTACTGTTAACTATGTAAGCGGTCGCAAAGGTGTGCCCAGGTTGTTTAATGGATATACTGACCCAGTTTTATTTTAAGTTCACCCTTTTTCGTTCATTGTCCGTTGAGACTTTAAAAAACCTAAACCGAGAAACCCCTGGAGCCTGCCATGTGGCAAATGCAGACTCTGAAATTTCTCTGCTTTTTTTCCTGGATTTTTTGTGGGGCGATTCAGGTAAAAGGAGGAGGCATGTTCTTCACGTGCTGAGTAATTTTTGGAGAACCTATAAGTCTTCTAAAGCCACAAAATAATGCGAGCTTAATCCTCATTGCCGTTTCTTGGTTATTCGATTCTTGTGGGATTACATTTAGTGCTTGAAAATGCATAGGTGCGATTGTGAGTCATGGATGCTAAAGGACTGTGTCCGAGAGCTTCGGGGTGGGTCGAATGCGTTCTGCATTTCCCAGTTCACCTACCAGCAATCTCGCTTTTTCTCACCGTCCCCCCCCTCCCAATCCTCCCAGCTTAGTCCACTAATTTTCAGATATTATCACCCAAAGTTTGCAGAGACCACCTGTCAACTCTTGTAAAAAATACCTGCCACCTCTTGTGAAGATACCATACAAATACCATTCACAGTGGTGGCTCGACGAGCTTGCTTCTGCTTCAGAAGAGTTCACAGGTTTCATCAGAGTGATACTTGTAAACCCAGACTAGTGAAGCAGCGAAAGCGCATAACGCCCACCCCGATTGCCGAACTGCGCGGTTCTTGCTTTTGTTGTACAAGAGTTCAAAGAGTTTCACAGAGCAGCCCGGCCTGTGCATTCTTTAAATGGCTCCTCCCCGCCAGACAGCTTTTGTTTTTTTTTATTAGGAAAATGTTATATCTGGAGTAATGCCGTGTACATGATCGCTGACTTCTGCCTTCAGTATATGTGGGGAAGAGGGCGCAGTACGGCGACGGGGGAGGCATTTTGCACAGTTGGTGCTTCCCTACGATGTGTGGAGCCTTCTGGACAGCTTTTTTATGAGCTCACAAGAGTTGACATGTTTAACCAACGAGCTTGCTCCAGCTTCACAAGAGTTAACAGGTTTCACCAAAGTGAGACTTGTAAACTGGTGAAGCAGCGAAAGTGCAGAATGCGCCTTCTCCCGCACCCCCCCCCCCCTCTTCGTCGCCAAACTCTCCCGATAGAATTTCGCTGACTCTGTAGAGTGTGCCTGTGGGGTGGCAGATGACAGGTTGCGTTCATACCTCGTGACCCTGGAATCAGGGAATCGCGGACTTGAGAGAATCGGGATTTTGCGGAACAACTAGATGTTTGTCGGTTGGTCTCTTCTACGACTCTTCATTCCTGATACTCCAGGGTCGCAAGGTCTGAACGCGACCTTAGGTCCACTGTGACCTTGAAGTTACACTGCCGGTTTGCGCTTGTAAGGCAGCGTTTTTCAAACTATTTCCGTTCAAATTCACTGTTCCGAAGTCTTTTAAAGTCAGTTTCAGTTGGAAAATCCTCTAAATTTCAGCATCTAGTTCTGATTATTATACACACTGGCGAATACAGCCCCAGCAAACGGTTTTCGTAGTTCACGGCGGCGGTTGTAACCCCGATATGAATGATTGTGAAGTGAGTTCTTCTTGAGATAATTTTATGGATAGATTTTTTTCGTAGCTATGAGTAAATTTCAAGTTATGGCAGTATTCCCGTTGCACCTTGCACCCTTGCACCGTACCTTGCATAGCCTCGTTCGCTGGGCTAATGCCGTTTGGACTCCAGAAATTTCGGCACCGAGCTCATTTTTAAATTGCCTAAGTCACCAAATCCGCTAAAAACTTGTATATAGGGGTAGTTTAACATCCTGATTACGAATATGACATTCACTCTTGTCGCTGGCGCTAATGGATGACACTACGATTATCTGCGCTCTGCTAAGGCTGAGCCCAGGAGGTAATCGTAGTGTCATCCATTAGCGCCAGCGACAAGAGTGAATGTCATATTCGTAATCAGGATGTTAAACTACCCTATATACAAGTTTTTAGCGGATTTGGTGACTTAGGCAATTTAAAAATGAGCTCGGTGCCGAAATTTCTGGAGTCCAAACGGCACTAACCCGTTCGCTGCGGGTTCAGGGGGCGTATCGCCGCTGCTACGGGTCGCCAACACTTTTTTTGGTTTTTTTTTCTGCAAGTGATGTGTCTGTATCATATCGTTCGTATTAGTCGGGTGTATGTTGTTTGGCGCGACCGCTTTGCAAACGACGTGTCACAAATGTCAGGTAATTTGCATTCCACTCGAGGCAACTCGTCCGAAATTTGAAACTAGTGCATTTCTCTTGCCGACCATTGCGAGATGACCTGACTGAGAGGCATGAACACCAAAGTCGACCGTCGCGCCTTTATATAGGTTAGGAAAATGCGAAATCCCCATGACTTCAGTGATTTGGACGAGTTACCTAGCTCTCTAAGTACTTGCCATTACCTGTCAGAATCTGTAAAGTGTTATGTGATCACGCCAAACGACCGTATTGGTTGTTTACCCCTCCTCTCCCCCTCCCAATTGTTATCACTTATCATCTTCAGCAACAGGTGGAGTTGGCAGTGTGCCAAACGCAACCGCCGGACACGCCCCATCATCCGCAGCGAACAAGACTGTAAACGCACCTTCGCATCCCCATTCCCAGTTACAAAATCGGTAAAACATCGCAGCACTCCTTTCATCAAAGTTCCCCCATTCCCCCATTCTATGCATGACAACAATGCGAGTGTTTAATTAGAGAGCAGCGGGCATGATAATTCAGCGGGTTTAGTATGGAAGGGAATTTGGCGATTAGTGATGAAATGACGAAAGAAACTACCAAAAAACCCATGAAATGAGCTCTACATCTCACATTTTGTGGAGTGACTTTCCGGTGACACAGAGCTCGCTTGAACGAGTTTACCGCTGGCACCACGCCATTGCCCCGTTAGTGTCAGCTGCATGCACGAAGCCGCACATCCCGTTCCATAAGCAACAACAAAAGTTCAGTATTGCAGTATTTGGTTTTGGAAGAAGATTGTACTTTGTTTTTATGGAGGTTCTATGTGATGTACTTGTATGAGGCCGGCTTTCTGACTAGCAGAGCCTGTGGTGTGGTCCCCCGGGGACCACGCTTGGCGACGAAAGTTCCCGCATCGCCTAATTAGGCGGGAACTGGCTTTGCTTTGGCATTGTCTGCCGGGCATTTTTACTTCACAGGCGTTATCAATTAACCGGGTTCTCTGCCATTGAAGACGCATCCCATGACCAGCAAAGATAATGAAGGGCTCAAATACCAGTGGCAAGGTGGTGAGTGGCCCAATAATGAAAAAAAATAGCAGGAAAACCGACGGTTAGCCCAAAATGGGACATTGTGCTGATCGGTGCTTGTATAAGCATACAACGAAGTAAGGGCGTGTTTGGAGGAACTGTTACTTCTTGATTCTAATGATATCAGCACTTCTTCTCGTCACTCACACCTTTTGCAATGAAAAAGGCTAGTTGCAGGGTAGCCGAACCTCCAATTAGGCACGGCTATGGACGCAAGGCTCGGTATGAGACATTAAGTGGGTAATCACCACTCCTCATGAGCGGACAGCACCCTTATCATGTACTCTTGAGCTCTTAGATACCTTCCGTACTTGGGACCGTTTTACCTGGTCCAAAAACGGGAGTATATACCGAGTGGATGAAAGACGTGCCTCCAAGATTTTTTCGTAGGGTACCTCCACCAAGATAGCGCTTAGCAACGAACATAAGACATGCATGACCAACTCTAACGTCCACTTTCTATTCATCATCATCAGTAAACGACAAAGTGCTTACTTGTCCCCAGTCATGAATAGGCCGATGTGCGTGTCGCAGCACACAACGCGCTTGGTAGTCCTGAGTTCTGCTCACAAGTGTGATCCAGCACATCCAAGCCGAAAAGAGGGCGTTGTGAATGGTCCCATGTGCGCGGCGTTCGCATCAGAATCCTCTTGATTCAATATCTCAATGCTGCAGCATGTCACGTCAACTAGCTAGGGAACACTGCGAGTTTTCGCTTGATGCCGTTATCCGAATGTCCCAAACTACATCCATTCCTTACATTCTGTTACACCAGAGAATCCGTAAAGCTGCTCAGACTCATGTTGAAAATTTATCGCTTTGTGTAGTTCTTCGAAGCTTCCTTTCCTCAATCTGCGAACCTCCCTATCGATACGCATCAACTTATCACTGTTTCTCATCTTTTCTGATTCTCTTGTGGTTTAGCATGAGGGAGGAAAAAGTTTTGTTAAGTTGCTTCACGTCCACCTGTCGAAGCGATACCTCAATGGGTCCACGTGGAAGAAATTATCATTCATGAGCTGCAGTTAAAAAAATTACTTTGGTGTGAACTCGCCGTTTTGGTGGGTTGTTTTGTGAAGTCCGACGTTCCCAACGAATAGGTCAGCTTCAGTAGTTTCAACTTTTCAGGCGAAGGGGAGTTAAGAGGGTGCAGCCCTCGATGTGGAACCATACTCGTTTCCGGCGACGAGAGAAGTTCATTTTTGGGAACTGGAAAAGGTTGCTGAGTCATGCATCCTCTCCTTCGCGACCGACTGTGGACATACTAAAATCAGAGCGAAGCTTTGCAAAGAGAACCTCGCTCTGCAACGCTTCTCGCTGGTTTCGGTATGCCCACTGTTGGTAGTGAGCTCTGCATCTGATAACATGCCTCTTCAACTGCTATCATTTTGTCCGTGCCGCCAATCTCTTCCCTTCTTTGACGAAAATTTCAACGCGCATCGCTCTC
>MU945495.1:0-11648 GCA_036418165.1 Cooperia oncophora | reverse complement strand
TAGCACGCGATACATATGGTGGGTATTGGAGCTCAAATGCGAAAGACAAGGTTCTAAGTGAATGAATAGCGAAGGAACAAGCAGAAAAACCGCCTCAAATGCCCCTGTGTTGGATCCCGTGACGGGAACACACTAGATAGAAGGTGTGTTAGTGGACATCTCACTTGTTGTTATCATAACAAAATCAGCTTCTTTCCCTGATCACCTCACTCTCAGCAACTGGGATGGAGAGTGCTTGTGGAGGGGCCATTAGTTAGTAACTCGTAGCCAGCGGGGTTAGGCATGTGTCGAAGAGCTGCTGATGCGCCCAACTGTTCTGCTCCCATTAGAACGCTTGCATATTCATTTCTTGAACGTCGTACAGCTTCTGCAATCCCTTACAGAATCATCTGACTCACTTGGGATATTACAGCATTACTTTATCGCGAAACGTGCCTTAAAAGCAGCTACTGCCATGGAAGCGGGATGCGTGGCGCAGTCGAAAATTGGTTGGTGTTCATCATCATACCGATCATGTGAACTGTTACTTACACTGCTGTGATTTGTTCACTATTGCGACATGGTGTGATTTGTAACCTACGAACCAAGAACTAATCGAGTATCTACGTGATACACAACTCCAAATGTACGGAGTCAAAAGACAAAAGAATGTACCTTTAGACGTTACAAAAAGCACATTCGGCACCACAGGTCTAATGTTCGGCGCCGTTCGACCCAAGGATGAGTGTGGTAGGGGGGATCGCGCGTTTGCCATTTTCTTGTGGTACACTCGAGATCCCTGAGATCGGGTAGGCGTGGCCGCATGTTTCAACTTATCCTTAAGGCGTTTACGCTTCTGATGCGATATTTTCATCTCGACACAATCGTTGTCGTGTCTCTGTCCAATACAGAACAAGATGACAGTTGTCCCAGACTGGAATATTCCACTAGTAACCAGTTCTTTACAGTGTTCGAATGCTCCGCCTACCCGATCTCAGGGATTTCGAGTTATGTACATCCTCTCAAGTCACACGCTTCACCTTGAAGGAACCAGTAAGCCCTTGCAAAGTATAACGAGCTTGTGACATCGCATATCTCAGCAGAAGTTAGCAAGTCTCCATAGAGATCACCGGCGATCCTACTATATGATCAATAGGCAGAAGCAAAATGCCTATTATGGGCACAGTCCGGCGTGAGGGGGGGGGGGCATTTTGCACATTCGCCAGTTTCCATCGGCGTATCAAGCCATTAAGTGTAGACCGTGAAATCATACGATGCCACGAAATAATACCAGCCAAATTTTGTAGAGCCCACCTGTTACACTTTAGTTCGTTGCGGACGGTTGGGCGTGTCAGGCAGAAGCCGTTCTCTGGATTCTTGTTGAAACGCGCATGCGACAAAGTGATAGAAAACGAGTAATATGAAGTATTGTCACTTGCCCGCTTCAACAACTGATGGAGAACGAGTTTGGCACCGCGCCAAACGCAGCCGCACTGACACGCCCAACCGTCCGCAGCGAACTACACTATAACTGCAGTAAAACAGTGAAATACCATTTACCATGATGGCTCCACGAGCAAGCTCAGCCTCACAAAGTTTCACAGGTTTCACCAGCGTAAGATTTAGACAGTGAGTTAGCGAAAATGCAAAATGCCCCCTCCCCTCATGGCCGTTATATCAGCAAGTTCCGGCTGTGAAGAAGCGTAATGAATCAACTGTGGAAAAGATAATGAACACAGTTCAGCATGAGGATGGGTGACATGACGGTATCAGCACAACCTCCCTCACCAAAAAATTGCCTCGGTAGGCCTCTCTTCAACACCCTTAGTTTGAGAATTGAAATTCACGGCCAATGCTAGTGTTGTGCATTAGAGCGCATAATTTTTCGAGTGCCACTTTCTGAACGTAAGGCAGTCTTCCTCTGAAAAACTGTATCTTCTTGGACGCAGAACTTATGCAAACAAGAAAAGAGGCATTACAAAGCGTTAGACTCGTTGTTTTTTTTATTTGTCATAAACTTTCTCCGAACCTTCCCCTCTCGAATGATATCATTGATTCGTTTTGATGGGAAATTTGAAGAACAAATGCGAGTTTCTGTGTTATGAGCGACCGTAAATTCTTTACACAATTGCTTGCGCAAGCAAAAACATGACTGTAAAGGAGACTTCCGCCGTTGTCTAAAACGTGTCACGATTTTTCTTGGGACGGGTTAGATCATGAGATATTTTCCCGGTAGGTTTTGGTGAAATTCAGAGCCACTCAAAGACTTGATCCCTTATTGCGATAGCGCCTGAACGCATTTGAAAGCTTAGCATTCTAAGGCGCCTCTCCCCTCAAAATGAGTGGGAAAAGGGAAGCAGGAAGAATTCCCTCCCCCCTTCCCCCCTCGCTTCGGTTGATTTCTTTGGCTTGACTTCCACGCTGAGGTGATTGATATGTCTTTCACCTAAAGATTTCCCGTGTAAGCCGATATGACCCAATGGTCCAGAATAGTTCATAACTCACACTTCAATTTTCCGTCGTCAATATTGCACTGCTTGCCCTAACGCCCCCCCCCCCCCCCTTACCCACCAAACCCCTAACCTCGCCAACGATGAGCCGAGCCTGTCTTTGAAGGCATTCCCCGACGATGCTGTACTCCGATTTTAACCCGAGAGTGATCGAAAATTAACTAGTTCATGGAAAGAGATTGAAAAAGAGCAATGGAAGGGAATGGCTACTACATATAAGCACTACACAAAAATAAATACAATCAATGCGTTCACAGTGCTGTCGAGCAATAGGATAGTGGAATAGAATGAGCAAATATTGACTCGGGGAGGTGGTCGTGTGGACATGAACCGCGAAAACGGAAACTTCCCTCAACAGCATCAGTGGTATCCCAAAACGGTCATATTATCTTAAATTAAGGGTTCTCAAGGAACTGGAAAGTTTTTTTTTCATGAACTCCGATCATTGCTGCCTCATTTATTAACCAAAATTATTGTTCAACGGTCCATATATTTAGAGCGGCTTTATGGGTGGTGCAAACCCGTGAGCTCCAATGGGAGGACTACAAGTTCATTATCAGAAAAAAAAATATGCAGCTTCAAGCCAATGTGAAAGAGTCAAAAAGCGAAAAGTTTGCCAATTGCTATTGCACCTGAATGGTCCTGCCCGCATCCTACTTAACTTTCCTGCATCAGAAAAACTGGTAGCATGATCCAGCTCCAGCTCTTCAGCTCCCAGCTCTTCTACTTCTCTTCTACTTCCCCGTTACTTCCCTCTACTTCTCTTCTACTTCTCTTCTACTTCCCCTCTACTTCTCTTCTACTTCTCTTCTACTTCTCTTCTACTTCCCCTCTACTTCTCTTCTACTTCTCTTCTACTTCTCTTCTACGTCCCCTCTACGACTCATCGCATTACTGCAAGCCGGGTGGTCGATCTCGCGTCTCCGCGGCGGAGATCAAAGGCTCTGACGAAGGCGAGGAAGCCGAAACGTTGGCCTAATAAACGTTAACAAGCTTGGTCGGCTTAAATACAACCATATTTGACATGATCCAGCTGTAATACGAGATATGAGGCAAACTAGACAGGTACTGGGGTCGAGAACTTCGCATACTTTTTTGCAACCCTTTATGTATGTTGGATGGTATGCGGGCAAGAAAACGAAGCTGTCCCACTTTTCTGTAGAGTGTAGAAAGTGTCTCTCGCTTTCTACAAATCTAAATCAAGTGCTGTTCGTTTAGAGGGCTACCTTTCGTGTAAAACAGGAATTTCGGCCGTGCTGAGTCCCGTTTTCAACAAGTTGGTCACCTAGCCTGGAGCTCCTTCCCACCCACTGCTAAGGCGAGGAACCTTATTTCTTATACATAGCACCACTTTCGGGTAGTCCCTCAAGCGCCACCCCCCCCCCCCAAAGACGACCATAACTTGAAATACCCTTAACTATCGACATGCACTTGCGAAAACTTTTAGGCGTTAGAGCTCACGAATTCGTCTGCTCGTTTCTTTCGCCGTATTTTACGCACTGAATTCCTGGAAATATTAGGTTGTTGCATAAGTTCTTATACACGTGTTTGATCCTCTCCTATTTCGTTCGCATGGATGTTGGTATTACGTCATCGTGTGCGTGACGTGTACATTATACTCTTTCATTACACTAGCTATCACTCACCGAGCTTGCATTTGCAGTACACAATGTCACAATTTGCACTGTGACAAAACGTACCTGCGCCACTGTTTGGTTTTGCTCCACGATTTCGGCTGGAATGCAAAGGAAGCCCATACCAAGCTGGTGGATACATACGGTGAGGACGTCATCTCTTACATGACATGCAAGAATTGGTTCGCCAAATTCAAGAAAGGAGACTTTTCTCTCGAAGATGCTCCGAGGTCGGGTCGGCCGATGGAGTTGGATTTGGAAGTACTACGTTCCACCGTGGAGGAGGACCCGTACCTCACCACCAGAGAAATGGCGACCATGCTTAGCTATGATCATTCGACGGTTGCAAGCTATGATCATTCGACGGTTGCACGTGGACTAGAAAAGCTCGGCAAGGTAGCAAAGCTTGGTCGATGGGTCCCACATGAACTGTCCGCTTATGACCTCTCGAGGAGGGTGACCACCTGCACTTCTCTCCTCACTTTCCAAAAGAGGCTTCACTTTCTCAACTCGATGATCACTGGAGATGAGAAGTGGGTCCTCTACGATAACCCTGTGAGGAAGCGGCAGTGGGTCGACAAAGGAGAACAGCCAGAAGCCACCCCAAAGGCCGACCTTCACCCCAAAAAGGTTCTCCTGTCCTGTTGGTGGTCCAGAAGAGGCATGGAGTACTGGGAGCTGCTGGAGAAGGGACAGACGATTGACGCTTCCACATACGTGACCCAGCTGCGGAAATTGAAAGATCACGTCGACCGTACTCGTGGAAGGAATGCGGAAATCTACTTCCACCATGACAACGCCCGACCTCACACTGCAAAGGCGACCCAGGCCGAGCTGGAGAAGTACGGATGGCTGATGGTCGCCCACCCTCCCTACAGCCCTGACCTCGCTCCTTCTGACTACTGGCTGTTCAGCCACCTGCAGCGCTATCTGGACGGAAAAAAGTTCGAAACAAAGGATCAGGTCAGAAAGGCGCTCGACGACTTCTTCAAGTCCCAGCCTCCGTCGTTCTGGAAGGATGGAATCGACAAGCTGCCTGAGCGCTGGCGTCGAGTAGTGAATGGTGATGGTGCATACCTCTAATCTCCAGGCTGGTTCGTTTTTGAGATATTTACAAAAAAGTCGTGTATAAGAACTTATGCGACAACCTAATAGTAGGTTCTTGAACTCTAAGTCTTCCATTGTAGCGCGGTAAAGTGGCTATTGAATAATGCAGCCGTTCCGGTACTTTGGGATAAAATTTAACAAATGAAGTTGCAAGGATTTGCTGAATTTCTACTCTACCCAAGAACAGGAATTCTATTGTCAACCCTGTGAGTTGTAACTCCAACAGCGAGCATTCAGATAGCTCTCGGCGAGCTGGAAAAGGGCAAATCTTGAGAATTCAGTGAGCTTATGTTCCCTGCTATTTTCTCAGAACATGAGTGTCTTACGAGAAAGAGAGAGGGTATGCACAATTATGAAAAGTTCAAACCTCAGTCATGAGTTTCCAGTACCCTCCGGAGAAAATTAGCTAACTCAGTTTAACCTTTCTCAAGAGAAAAAGGAGGTGCTTTCGATATAGACAGCTGCGCTCCACTGTCCACAAATTCAGGGAAGGAGAAGTGGAAATGCGGTAGACGTCAAGGCCTTTTCTTGAGGCTGGCACTTTTCCAGCTCGCCGTAGGGAAGAACTAACTGAAGGCCGAGAAACACTACTTTTTTCATTTTATTCAGTTCTGCCGTGGAAGGAAGGTCGAGTGCCGAGTAGTTGAAGCAAAAGTCCAAGCTAAAAATTTTATACTTCAGCGTGGTTGAAGGGAAGCCCGTGATCGGATGTACTGGATGAGGGACTCAGAATTGAAGCTAATAGAGATGGTGGTGGAGAAAAAAAAGCAGGAAAAATAAAAATAATATCAATGCCCCAATAAAATCCCCTAGAGCCTAATTGCACAAGCAGAGGGCGAGGAAAAGGTGTGATCGGAAGAGATATCCATACGGCTCTCAATGAATCAAAAAACGATAAGAACAAGTGTGAATCCAAGGAAATCGCAAGTTGGGCCAAGTTCGGAGCCTTTCATAACAATAAGCGCCGCATACCGTTCTTTGGCAATATTCTCTTAAATCACAGTATTTCTTACTCAAGATATGATTCATCACGGCGGAGGTGGTGTAGGGGCAAGTAGCACCGCTCACCGCAAGCTCTTGGGGAGGAGGAGGGGGGAGGAGGGGAGGGTGGAGGTCAAATCCTGAACCAGCTCGGCCCAGGCATTCCTCCGCAGTTCGCATTGCTACTACAATCGTCTAAAAGGACACGAACTGTGACTCATACACCGTCTGACTCTCGGAATGAAAGTACAGTCCTCATCATTGCGGACGGTGGGGCGTGGCAGTGCGGCTGCGTTTGCGGTTTGGCAAAATCGTTCTGCACCAGTTTTTGAAGCGGGCAAGTGCATTACTGTATTATATCCTTCGTATCACTCGTTTTCTACCACTTTTTGTCGCATACGCGTTGCAACAAAAAAGGCTGAGAACGGCTTCAACAGTGTGCACACTCCTTCTGGCTGGCGCGCCCCACCGGTCCGCAATGATGGGGACTGTATTGACTAGATCCTATTCCAGAGTCACTACTTTTCCAACTGACCATGAGGGTAGCGCACTCCAAAACTGGTTGGTCTGCACGTAATGCTCTGTGCTCAGACTCAATGAAATTTAGTTGTTAGGCTGCGTTTATACTTTGCGGCAGCGTAGCGTAGCGTAGCGCAGCGTAGCGTAGCGCTTCCAGCGTACGCCAGCGGCAGTGCCGAAGAGAGGATGCATATCGATCTAGCTTCACCAGCGTCCAGCGGCACGCTGGCGTACGCTAGCGGCACGCTAGCGTACGCCAGCGTTTCTCCAGCGTTTCACCAGCGTTTTGCTAGCGTTTGCAGCGGCAGGGAGTAGAGACTATGGGAGAGCTGGAGGGTACAAAACACATCGATTGCGCGTCTCTCACTCGCCCTTAGTCTCTACAATGCACATCGCTTCTGCGTCTCCGACGGGCCACATAGTCTCTACAATGCACATCGCTTCTGCGTCTTCGACGGCCACATAGTCTCTACAATGCACATCGCTTCTGCGTCTTCGACGGGCACATAGTCTCTACAATGCACATCGCTTCTGCGTCTCCGACGGCCACATAGTCTCTACTCCCTGCCGCTGCAAGCGCTAGCAAAACGCTGGTGCCGCTGGAGAAACGCTCGAGAAACGCTGGTGAAGCTAGATCGATAGCTATGCTTCCCGTGCCCTCGCTACGCCAGCGTGCGCTAGCGTGCCGCTGGCGTACGCTAGCGTGCCGCTAGCGCACGCTAGCGTACGCCAGCGTGCCGCTGGTGACGCTGGTGAAGCTAGATCGATATGCATCCTCTCTTCGGCACTGCCGCTGGCGTACGCTGGAAGCGCTACGCTACGCTGCGCTACGCTACGCTACGCTGCCGCAAAGTATAAACGCAGCCTTACTGCCGTATCAGCAGAGGGTGTACTAGAATATTGCCTGTCCTCAATACTGTAACTTCTCATTTTCTTTTTTAAATTGAACTGGTTCGCCGAACCGGAATGCTACCGTGCCCATCTAGTGTGAACCTAAGGGTGTCGACGACTTAGAAGAACTTGTTTTCATCATGTGATTTCTTTAAACTTTAGTAAAACAAGGAATAGCGCTCCATTGGACATTTACAGGACTGCTCTAGGGCTAGAAAAAAGCCGAAAAATTCTCTTCCCTCATAGCAGAAAGAGTGAAAGTGTTCTACTCAAATCAAGACACGCACAAAGTGGAGAGGAGTGGAGGAGGATTATTCGGGAAAAAGTTTTTGCAGAGGTTTCAAATGTCCGCATCGAAATATCCCAGTAATTCGCCCAATACCTATTTTGAGCCCACAGTTGTTAACAAAGGAAAACAAGAGAACATGAATAAATCAAAAAAAAAACCGGAGAGACACTAGAAAACATGAGCTGTCGCGGAAAAGAATCGTCCAATCAGCTACGAGTTCAATTTTGAGGATTGGAGCTTATCAATAAAAAAGCATACCTTTTTGGGCTCTACTTGTACGGAGAAGCTTTGATGCGAAAACTTTCAACGATACGAGCTAGGAAGTGATAAAAAAATCTATGAAACGATAGCCGGAGCATGAAATAGAAAAAGCGATAGAAAAACAGCCTTGAAAAGTGTCACATGAGGGAACAGCGGGCCTTTCTTGTACGAAATCGTACAGGAATTAACACGTTAGTACGTGTCGTTGCAGAGCCGAAGGTAAATTTGTCAACATTTTTGTTTTTTCTGTTGTTTCGCCCTCAATCGCTGTGGTTACTTGCATCTTCGATCTTTCTCTCCTCTTTCTGTACGAAACTAGAAGGTTTTAAGCTTCTAGAAGTACCTGTTTTGGATTGACGCATTGGAACATGTGCACGCTGGAATCGTTCCCCGCTTTTGTGCATTGGTCCTGATGCACACATTCCAAAGTAGTTTTTGTGGGCTTTCGCATGTACAGTCCTCATCATTGCGGACTGTCGGGGCGGGTGAGCCGCGCTGCACTGTGACGCGACAGCGGCTGCGGCTCGGTGACGGGAATCAGCTGATTTCGATGGAATTCGGCTGCGAATTCCCACTTTTTCAGCTCTTCAAGCTTCGAAAGTGGAAGGTGAGTTATTTGAACAATTTTAAATTGTACTGGCTCTAATTTCCTTTATTTTTATGTCTATTATTATGCTCTTTTCCTTGTATTTTGCCTTATTTCAGGCATTTATTCAAATGGCTTGCATTCTTTCAGATTCATTCAGAGCCAGTACAATTTAAAATTGTTCAAAATAACTCACCTTCCACTTTCGAAGCTTGAAGAGCTGAAAAAGTGGGAATTCGCAGCCGAATTCCATGGAAATCAGCTGATTCGCCGTCACCGAGCCGCAGCCGCTGTCGCGTCACAGTGCAGCGCGGCTCAGCCGCCCCGACAGTCCGCAATGATGAGGACTGTACGCAAAGCGTTACGAGAAATGTCAGTGGTGAGGACTGTATGCAAAGCGCTATGAGAAATGTGCTACAGTTTAAAGGCACATTCCGCGATAAAATAAGGCTATGACCTCTCAATGTGTCGGACGATCCGGAAGGCGATTTTTGAGGCTGCGCTACTTTCAAAATGTGAAAACGGCAAGAACTCCGCTAGAAGCTGACTAATTAGGCCCATGGACACCCCTTAGGCCCATGCCGACCCTCACCGGCTGCTAGCTACTAGCTAGTAGCCACTATGTTATCTTTCTCTATAACATTTCGGACTGCTTTTTCTGCTGCTTTTCTCCGCTAATCAGATACTTAGCACTTTTTTGTGCCTATTTGAGTTCCGTTTCCCGCAATTTGCGGTCGCGAACTGTGCCTTTAATATCTCATATCAGATTCCACGGCTGAAAATGGGAGGTTTATGCCAATTTTCTCTTGAGCGTCCTGTCCATTCCTTGCCCAGTGACGATCAGAGCGCAGCGCTGGTTGGGGATTCCCTATGGGGGGTCGTATTTGGCCGCCAAAAGGGGGGGTCGTATTTGGGCTGGGAAAAATTTATTTTTATAGTTGATTTTTCTCGCTTTGCGGACGTTTTGGAGGGGGGGGGTCGTATTTCTGGCTAGGAGTTACGTGGTTCACTTCATGAGTTTTATGAATTTTCTGTGTTATAGGTACTATGTACGCCCGTACGATGTACGTCGCATGCCTACTACATACCCCGCTCGACAACTTTTTCGCCGAGTATAAACCACAACCACAGTCAGCCATGTCAGCCATCGTACGAGCATGGGGGGGGGTCGTACCAGCCCCTGAAAAAAAGGGGGGGGGGGTCGTAAAAGCTCGACCAAAATCCCCATCGAATGCTGTGCCCTGGTGACGATTCGTAGAATTAAGGAAATGACTAAAATCACTATATACATATCAATTTGAAGAGCTGAAACATTGAGAAATTGACGAATTGCGAAAGTAGAACAGCTTACCCTCTAGTTCGGCGGACGGTTGGGCGTGTCAGGCAGTATGAGTGTTTCACGCTGTCGAAGCCGCGTGAAACACTCATACTGCCGTTCTCTGCTTTTTCACTGAAGTGCTCATGCGACAATTAGTGGTAGAAAAGGAGAGCCGAACGATGTGACGGATCTAGCATCGCGCCAAATTCATCCCGCCTGACACCCCCAACCTTCCGCAGAGAACTGCACTATATCTGAACCTTTTCATCATTTCTTCCATTTCGTTAAGTTTCAATGTGGTCAGGCATAGACGGTCTCCGCAACGAAAGGACCTGTGAGTGGAGTGAGTTGGAGTGAGCCATGTGAGCCAGTACAGCCTTTCCGTCAATCATTACGCACTCATGGATGGCATCATTGGTGGAAGGACCTTCTTGACGGCGTTTCATTCACTCGCTTTACATGCTCTATCGTAGGAGTCATGATTGTACAAAAGGTCCTTCCACCAATGATGCCATCCATGAGTGCGTAATGATTGACGGAAAGGCTGTACTGGCTCACATGGCTCACTCCAACTCACTCCACTCACAGGTCCTTTCGTTGCGGAGACCGTCTATGCCTAACCACATTGAAACTTAACGAAATGAAGAAATGACGAAAAGGTTCAGATATAAACGCAGCCTAGATACCACTGTAGAAAGATCTTCCGAGAGTTTGTTGACGATATCACAAGCACCACAGCTCTCTACCTTAAATACACACCCCGCTCTTAAGCAAGTCGTAGGCACCTTTCCTAAGACAAGGGTCCTCAATCGCTAATCATCATCCCACCTTCGCGACTTCACAATAAGTAACGAACCGTCGTATGACGCCTCCCTACTTGCCCTGCCCATCGAAGCTCAGAGCTCATCAATGCCTTCAAATGTGGAGCAAAAATCCGCGGGTTAGATATTCGAGAATAAAAAAAACCCAAGTAAAGCAACAGTCAACAAGTTGAGAAAGAAAAAAGACGCAAGTGAATTAGCACTAACCTTGCGCCACCAAAGTAGGACCTAATGAGTGCTGCGTTAAGATCTGTCCAAAAGAGAAACCTCTGAATGTGTTCATTGGTCGAGATAGTACGCTCCAATGCCATCGCACGCAGCGCGACAGCTTCCCATTTGCGACACAATTAGACTCGCTCATAGCGAGACCTTGCCCCTTGTGGCCTAGCCCATCCGGGTATCTGAACCCCCGCACCCAAGGGATAACCTATTGGGTGCGGGCGTTTAGATACCCGATGCGCTAGGCCTCAGGGGGGGGGGGCAAGGTCTCGCCATAAACGAGTCTGATTTTGTCGATAAGGGGAAGCTGCCGCGCTGCGTGCGATGGCATTGGAGCGTACTATCTCAACCAATGAACACATTCAGGGTTTCTCTTTTGAGCAGATCTGAACGCAGCATTCATTAGGTCCTGTTTTGGTGGTGGGAAGGGTTGAGGTGACTCAGTGCGTATTTATTGCTTTCTCAAGTTGTTGACTGTTGCTTTATTGGCTTTTTATGCTTGACTATCTAACCTGCGAATATTTGCTCCTCCT
>MU945474.1:27075-38263 GCA_036418165.1 Cooperia oncophora | reverse complement strand
ATTGACCACAGAAAATCAAAATGAAAATAACTAACATATCAATGATTAGACATACGTTCACAAGTAACGTATATCGACGTGCCTCATCGCGAAGTCTGAACGCAGCCTGATAATGTACGGTGTCGAAATCAAGATAAAATGAAGTTATAAATATTCCATGATCAACAACAGGCGCAGAAATAACAGTGAAAAGGAGGAAGCGGTTTGAGGAATAATTCCGTGGAAATAATATGTGAATGCACCAAATCGGGGTCGCACTAACTCGTCCAAAATTACAATCGCACTGGAGTGTCATGGAGATGCTGGGTGCAGTGGAGACCTGCTACACCACTAGTACAAGGAAATTCAATGGAATCCCGCTGTAGCGGAACCATACGTAAAAACATAAGGTGTAAAATAACTGTCTGCGCGCCTACGCCGTCTCCCAAACCACATTCAGTTGCCTATGAATTTGTCGTAGCATGAACCTGACACCCCTCATTATTTCTTATATTCTTATTTTTATTTTCTGTTGCAACAATCTGCAATTCTGATTTCTTTCTCTTCTTCCACAAATTGCGCCTTTTTCAGTCTTCCGTGTTATGGGTGCTGATTGTGGGTATCATTATGGCGTTCCTGCTTGGAGCAGGACTCGGGGCCAACGATGTGTCGAATACGTTCGGAACATCTGTTGGAAGTGGTGTTGTCACTATCATACAGGTGAGCCGCTGAGCTGGAAGAAATAATTTTATGTTTCTTATTAGTATGAGAGTCCTTCACAAAGGCTGGACCTTTTTCTTGATGAAAATTTGAGGGCACATTTCATGCTCGTCGTATGATCGTAGCCACGACTGCCACTATGCTTCCTTTATCGGTTCGCCAGGGCGGAATTGTAGGCCCTGCTCATCCCATATAAATAGCATGAAAAAAAATCGAATTCAACTAAATCTTAGAACAAAGCTAATGTTTTTCTGCCATTTTTAACATAATACGTAAACTTCTGCATATGAATTTTCATTTTTACAGAATGGTTATTTTATTCTAGCTTACTATTTGCTCAAATATTCATCACTCTCGGAGCTTTCTTGTTATGTCAAGCAATCTTTCCATTTTCCGATACTTACTTCCCTGTTGAAGTTTCCGTCGCAAGATAGACGAACATGAAATCACATTTCAAGGTTGGTCTGTAACTGATACGATGCGGAAAGGAGTGGTGGATCTTACGGAATACTACAATAATCCTCGAGAATTGATGCTCGGTCAGGTGGCTATACTAGGACATGTTACTGAAGTTTATTAAATGGGTTCTTTCTTGTTTCCGAACCATAAAAATAACATCGCCTTTTTGCAATTGTCTAGCACGACCGACAGCAGCATGTTCTAGACACCGTAGAAGAGTGGGGCTCGTCATCATCTCCACACCGATTTCCCCTATCTTGAGCAACTGTTGTATTATAGTCGGACAGGCGTTCGGACCAGCGGACACGTCTTAGTATTTGGGTCGAGTTCGTCGACCCCCCTTCCTTTTTAAAGAGCTGGTACCTCCCTCTGCGTCCCTCCTCATGAGCCGTCTGCGAGGAATACGAACCCATGTCTACATAATGCCGGATTTTCCGCAACTCCTACATATTTTTCCGAAGTTTCCCAAGAAAACTCCCACCCAGAAAATTCTGCTTCAACCGCCAATATGTACAATGAAACGGAAAATCATGTAAAAGTCAGCAACCTTTCTTAAGAAAGATAAGAAGAAATACCCCATCACGAAAAGTTAGGCAACCTTCTTCAGAAGGTCAGGAAGGAAATATCTCCCCCCCCACCCCTTGCCCTCCCCAAATTCCAAGATACCGTCGAATTTCCAAGAACTGGGTGCATGGGTCAGGGTAGTGAAATCTTTGTCTGCTAGCAGTCTTGATCTAGGGTTGACATGAAGTGGTCATCTGTTCTGTTGATGGTATTCGTGACTATTTGGAAATTCAGGTACCGCTGGATGGCTAATCATCACAACTGCCCTCTCGATGCCAGTTTCAACGACTCATGCCATGGTTGGGGCGACGCTGGGCTTCACACTGGTATTGCGTGGAACAGAAGGCGTGAACTGGGAGGAAATCTATCGAATTGGTGAGCTAACGTTAACTGTCTTCTTCCCCTGATGCAAACCAGTTCAACTAATCTCATGCGTACGGAAAAACATGAGGTTTCCCCATGACTACGTGATTCCAGTACAAACAGATTTGCCCACAAATCTCCATAATAATGTTGTGCTCGAAAGGGCAGAAATTGAGATCCTGTGAGGCCTCCCTAAATTTTGAAATTTGTCGTTGCTCGGAAACTGAAAGTGGGGCTGGACATAATAGAAAACCTGCAATCCATACATATTAGGCACAGTTCACCGTTCGTTTGCTTTTCAAATTTTGCCTTCGTTCATAAGAAGAGACGACAGAGCTTGGAATGCTCACGTGTTATAATATCCTTTGATTAAGCAATATGATTTCTTCAAAGTTTTCATAACTTTCCCTTTTGTGAAAGCAGAATAAAATCGAAGCAATGATCATTGCAGTTGCTTCATGGTTCCTCTCGCCAGCGCTTTCGGGACTAATCTCAGGTGTTCTTTACCTTATCGTGGACATTGCCGTACTTCGACGGGTGAATTCCTTTTTCTATTACCGTTATTATTTACTCTGAAAAGACCTTCATGTGAAGAGAAATCTCTCTCCCTTCTCACGCAAGCAAAAGAGAAGTAGAAAGAAATAAAAACAGAATGAAGAAACAAAAGAACATACTCTTTCGATGAATCATTCAGTGAGGTCAACCTGACACCTTGCTTTCCGAGCGGGACAATCACTTATTCTATACCTCCACTCTTCAAGATTGCGCCATGTACCACACATTTACGCTATATTGCCGAATAAGATTTCGCTTCGGCCGGGTTGGGGATCCTTTTGGTCGAGTCCGTACGACCTCCCCTTCCTGCATTGGGTTGGTACGAACCCGCTCCTCCCCCTGCCTGATCCTCCTCATTGAGCTGTCGAGCTTGGAGAGGGAGGGGTATATTTTACACATGACACAGGAAAAATCACGAATCATGAAAAGTCAAAGAGCCAGCAACTTTCTAGGTCAGAAAGGAAATATAATCCCCCTCCCAAGCGAACAAATACGACCCTTGTTGGTGAATCCCCAACAACGATGTGCCCGAGAATGGCCAAATAAGTATTGCAAAAGGGGTGACGTACGCAGCACTCCCACCAAAACCCTACCCTTCAACGTAGCAAATCTCTCCGAGCGTCGACTTTCCCTGCGCCTGCGCCACTCGAGTCGCAGTAGTGTCATATTCCCCCCCCCCCTTCGACAGGAGGTCTCGGTACGACTCTCCCCCCACTTCCCAAACACCTACCTACCACTTTCCTCCCTACCACTTTTTTTCCACTTTTTTCACCCACAACTTTTCTGGCCGGTGGGAGGGGGGGCTAATAGCCAACAAGAAACGGACAACCGGGAAAAATTTGGTCAACGCGGCACATTTCTCTCAGAGGTGCATACGAGCTCGCCCTCGCCCAACAGGGGAACAAATACTGACCACCCTCCCCGGCCAAGTGGCGACCCCCTCTATGCTTGTTATCACACAACGATGGCTGTAGCGCTGGCATGAGAAGAAGTGCCACTCTCGTGGACCTCCGGGACTGATTCTTGTGCAGGCTCTCCTTCATCCCTATCTTGACGGCTCTGTTGTTGAGCTATGCGTGCGCTCTAAATTCATTCCGAACGCCCAAAGTGGGATCAAGTGCTTGGCCGTCCCAACGAAACAGCTCCGCCGCGAGCATTCATATGTTTTTTCAGAATCATCCGTTCGAGTGTGGTCTTCGCTCACTGCCAGTGTTTTACTTTGTCGTGATCGCCTTCAATGTTTTGATGGTCACATGGGACGGATCCAAACGTGAGTTTTTCTGGTTCTTGGTCTTGCTTCCGCTTTAAGTTGTTAAAACGTCCGAATATTGATTCTGATTTCAGTCCTCCACTTCGACCGTATCCCATTCTGGGGAGCTGTACTGATCTCAATTGGAATCGCCTCAATTGCTGCGTTGTTGGTCCAGTTTTTAGTGAAGCCAAGATTGTGGCGTAAAATTCAGGGTAAGTCCCCTTCAAACTTGATGATGTTCTAGATGAGTAACCTACTGACGTATTTTGCGCTTGAAAGTTTATGTAAGTTGAAAAGAAACATAGATTCGAGCTCTATCACCTGAGTCCAAATTCCTCTATTGAGAGTGCTGTTGCTTGGAACATACAGTCTGAGGCTGCCAATGTAGGAGTCGACTTTTTTATCTCCTTGCAGTGAATGGCTTTCCACGAAAAACTCGGTTAGTTCAGGCGGGAGCCGCTCCGGGCTTTGAACCCCAGACCACGCTTTTGGTAAGCAAGGCCACTTGCCCGCTACACTGTCTCCGCCTAACCAAAATTTCAATGTTGTTGTATTGTAAAATTATATCCTTAACTTCTGACCCTAATAATGGTGTATAAGAAGAGATTAAATAGTACAGAACAAAACGCTAGCTTTAAAAATGCCTTTTCAAAGCTTGTTCCAAAGTTTTTTTTTCTCGCGCCTCGTGATAACCGAGACGTAAATATGACGCGACAGAAATTCGAAATGTTCAAGGACAGCCGACGCCTGACGTCGCTTGGGAGTGGAAACTCCTGGTGTTGCAACCAAAATATATACCATTTTCCGATTTTATTGGGTTGGCGACATAAGTAATGGCACATAAGTAATGGGGCGTTTTTTTTCAATTGAAAATTTTGTTCCAAAAGTGAAATGTTTGCAAGCAATCTTCATATCATCTGATAGGAAACTTCTCGTAGTATAAGAATATCAAAAAAGCTTTGGTTGAGGATATAGTTTTTGTGAATTTTTTAGTCGTTGAAGTTGGAAGTGAAGTCGGCGAAAATTAGCATCTTTCGACAACTGCCTCTATTTACGTCTACTCGAAGTGCTAAAATCGCTTAAGCTGGCTCATACATTTGAAAAGGTTGAGGTAGAAGTCTCAGCAAGGGAATCTCAATAGGACGCTTTGGAACTAATTTCAAGAATTTCAAAGTTGGCAACCTTCACCTCGCCGATATTGGGCAGGCTCACGTCTGTTCCACCTGAAATTTCATGCTAATAGTTGAATGTTGCTGATATGTTTAGCATGTTCTGATAGCAAATTTCGTGCTCTATAACACTGCAATGAAAATCTGTTTTCCAGAGGTGTTTGACTTTCTGTTAATTTCAGGTTATCATTACGGAACGTGAGGTCGATGAGAATTAGCGTTCCCGATTTCCACGAATTTTATGCTAATAGTTGAATGTTTCGCTAATGTGTTTTGTATGCTCTGATAGCAAATTTCGTGCTCTATAACAGTTGCGGTGCTTTGAAATAGTTTGATTTCCTTGTTTTTCAGGTTAGATTCCTTCTTCGAGTCGCGGCCACAGGATTTTTACCGAGAAGGCATTGAACAGCTGGCTGATCGGTGGAGGAGGTTGTAAGAAACAATGGGGAATATACTATTTATTGTAGAATATCCACTATGTTTTCTGTAGTGTGTGAACACTGTGTTTGAAAATTTACTACGGAAACCAAAAAAAAAATTCCGTAAAAAAAAATCGCCGAAACAAGGTTGTCGGTTGTGCTTTTTTCAGAATCAATTGTGAGCCGTCGTAAGTACTAATCTGTTTGCTCAGTGCTTTATCTCGTACCATTGCGCGAATCTAGTTGAGGCCGCTCCGGGGGCTTTGAAGCTTCGTGAAAAAGCGGAAAGGAGAAGAAGTCGGGAACGTCTATTTTCTTCATGCGACCTCAACGGTTCCCTATCGATAACCTGAAACACTTAAAGACAGCGCCCGCGATGGACTTTGGCAGGTTTCAGGGGTCACATTTGCTAGAACAGGTGGCCAATGAAGCACTAATCAAAAAAAGCAGGAAAAAGGTGTGGAAGAGCGTGAAATAAGACCCTATGAAATTTAAGGCATGTGGACGAGTTTCGCAAACTTCTGGTGAGTTCTCCAATACACGTCGCCGCCTCGGAACTCTAGAATTCAGCGTATATCAATGCCAGCAAGCATTTGGACACTGTTAACCAATCGGGGCGGGATTAACAGGAAAGGAGGCGTCAGCTCAGCGTTGTTGACTCCGCCCTCGTCAACCAATCGATTTCGAGCCGCAAGAGTGGGATTTCTGCTGTGATTGCGGACTCCGCGTTCGTTTTCAATGGAGGGTTTTTTCACTTTGGTTGATCGCGGACGCTGCCTTTAACAGAAAGTAAACAGCTCTGGAGAACAGATTTCTATAGCAGTGTTATAGAGCACGAAATTTGCTATCAGAACATGCAAAACATATCAGCGAAACATTCAAATATTAGCATAAAATTTCAGGTGGAACAGACGTGAGCCTGCCCAATATCGGCGAGGTGAAGGTTGCCAACTTTGAAATTCTTGAAATTAATTCCATAAGCGTCCTATTGCGATGCCCTGCTGAGAGACTTCTAGCTCAACCTTTTCCAAATGTATGGAGTAGCTCAAGCGATTTTAGCACTTCGAGTAGAACGTAAATAGAGGCAGTTGTCGAAGGTGCTAATTTTCGCGACGACCTTCACGGTTCAGCTTGGCAACGCAAAAAAATTCACAAAAATTATTCCCTCAACCTGAAGCTGTTTTGATATTCTTTACTACGAGAAGTTTCTTATCAGATGATATCAAGACTGCTTGCAAAACATTGCAGCTTTTTGCACTGGAAACAAATTTTTTGATTGAAAAAAAAGCGCATTACTTATGTGTCAACCCAATAATTCAAGATTTTCAATCACCTTCAAGACTTACTTAAACACGTACACTATGCACTATCTGCAGGCTCCCCCGAACAGCAAGGCCCGACATTTCGGCTCATGGACATGATTTTGGGATTTTATTTTATCACGTCTGTTTCTGTAGTTTTTTTTCGCATTTTTCTTATTTCGCCCGCACACGCTAATTGGGAAGTAATGTGTACATCGACGCTTGTGCAACTCCGCCCAATTTCCAACGAATTTGTTTCATAATTTGAATTTTCAAACTTTTTTTGTCACATAAGGAAGGTACTTAAAGCGTGCATTTATGCCCGCCAAGCCCCCGCCCCCCCCCCACATTCAACCGCGCACACTTTTGCATATCTTTGCAACATTTTGATATTTCTTCGAAACTTTCGCATTTTTACACTACAGGAAGCACGGCCCACTGTAACAAGCTCCCCCCACTTAGTAGAAGAGCCGTCCCTTTTTTTGAAATGCCTCACCAGAAGATTAGTAGGGTTTAGAGACGCCTCTTATGGGTCATATGTAGGTCGCTCGTCATCAGAAGAGGCAAGGAACGGAACTTCCCGGAACATTTTTTTTCGGACAGAAGACGCCTTTAATTCGAATATTACAGCTTCCACAGCTGTCGATTTCGACAGTGTCCGTGCCAGCTCTTTCAAAACTGTGCAGCTCTATACACCAAGCCAATCTAGTGTTTGTGATTCTGAACAGGATCTATTCACAAGTAAGGTTTTTCTGTTTTTCTCAATAGTTCGCGCCTTGGCAAGTGCACGGGTTGCGTGACACCAAACTTTGCGGCTAATAAAGTTCACCTTTTTAAAAACTTTTTCACACCTTTTTCTTATTTTGTAAGATTTGGGTTTACTGGTCACGAGCGCAATCGACTTCCGACGTACATCCTCTGCGATCCAGTTGGGGTGTATTTGGTTATTGGAGGAGAGGCTTCGCATTTGCGCTCTCAAAACTTTTGCGATTGTCGATTCCTTTCGCCACTTTCCCAGTTGAAAACGCAGCAGCCTTGCTATTAGTGGGGAGACGGACAAGAGAATCGTAAAGTGCTGCTCGGTCGCGCGCGTCATGGGCGTGACGTTTCCTTGATTTGCACTACCCTTTTGATTGGAGCATCGAACTTCATGTGAACAAGGACACGGTAGACATTTATGCCTATTTTTTTGTTCACACACTGTCTATGCTCAACCATACCACCGAATCGCCGTCATAAGCAGGCGCGACGTCGCAGGCGGCGCCCACTGGCGCGGCGAATTACGATTCTCTTGACACATACCCGCTATTTGTGATGGTTGCTTGAGGTTTCTGTCCTCTCCTCCCCGTTTGGGAAAAATTCGGTAGGCTGACAGGTAGGCTGTGAGAGGGATCGTACTGTCGTCCTTCTTTTGGTGGTCGTAATGACGCCGCTATTTTCTATTCGGAAACGTATCCCGCCTATTAGGTGCTTTTCTCTTTTTTCTTTGCGATATGAGTGGAAACCCCAGCAGTCTATTCCCAGGGAACCTCAGTTTTTGCTACACTACCCTCTTATACGCTTATTCGCGCTACCGATAAAAATTTTCAAATAAAATTGTATTAAGGAATATGCCTCTGTATGAAGAGACTGTTGCCAAATGTGGACCGAGTTGACGACGAAAAAACAATCCAACTTTTTTCTTGGATCCAAATTTTCACTGCATGCTTTGCGGGCTTTGCAATTGGAGCCAACGACGTGAGGTACATCTATACTCAATTATATTCGTGGAATCAAAGCACTAAGGCGGGTCTGTCCATTCACCGAGTCGCGGCACAGCACGCTTGCGTAGCCAGTTGACGTGACGTGAGTGAGAATTGTAAACCGGAAGTACCGAAACAGTGAAGGTGCAAAATGCGCCACCCTCCTCCCGTCGCCGGTCGACAAGCTGTTTCTTTCTGCAGATTTCGCAAAACTAGCATCCCAGTGTCGATCGCTTTCCTCCTCAATGTCGATCGCTTTCCTCCAGGAGGTGGGTGGGCTAGGAGATGCTACACAAAAATACCTGTTTTTCTATGCATTCCAGCGCTTACCATCCGTAGTATAAAACAGTGGGGTTATATTCAGACGCCGAAGATAAGGGTCATATTGTCACACTTGCCATGAGAATAATTTTTTTTTGATTGTGGGATTTTGCCGTCACATGCACTGTATGTGTTTTTCCTAGTTAAGCGGACGGACAACGAAATTTCTATTTCTTTCTATTTCTGGTGGTTGACGCGGAGGTCGCGGAAAAAAAGTAAAAAAGCCACCCCCAACTCACCCTGCTCGACGGCGAAATTTTTGGAACGTTGTCATGCTCGCAAGTAGGATAGGAGAGTGAACCGTACTAGATAGAAAAAAGGAAAATTTCGGGAGGGGAGGGTCGTATTTTGTGGAAATTGTCCACAACGTGGCAGCCTACCCTCAGGTATGTGGGTACACGCGAGCACGAATCAACTACTTCGTGCGATAAAGGATAAAGTCTTTTGCCGTTGATCAATCCTTGGGAGGCGGGACAAATTTTACTTCCGTTCAGAATCGCACTCTTTTATTGAATGCGATGTAGCCCATACAAAGACTTGCAGGAGCCCAGCTGCACAAGTCACTGTTTCATCCTCCCGGACAAACCTGATATCACTTCACCGTCTTTGGAGGGTAGAAGCCTTGGTGAGCCTTGGCGGATGTCGACCGGTTTGAACCCCGAGACCGCGCGAGTGGTGAGCGCGCCACTTGTCACTGCACATTCCGCCTCTTTAAGCGATAGGTTTTTATAAAGATGATGTCTTGTGGCAGCAGGCACAAAAGACGCCCATAAGCTAACATCACCATTACCTCCCAGAGCGATATATTTTATAAACATTGTCAGTTAGGCAGCTTCTCTATCTCTTTTCAACTGGAGTCTAAAAGAAATGAACTCTCACTACTCCACGAGCGGCCGCAGTGGAATCTCGGCTTGGGTTTTGTCGGAACAGACAAGCAGGTCTTCCACCGTTCTTAGCTTGCTTGCCCCGGAGCTGCAGGGATATTCGATACAAGATACACTCCTTATCCCTGAGCCAGAGTAGGTGTGGCATTTGGACATGGCACGGAATTGGTTACTGGTGGAATATTCCAGTCTGGGGCAACTGTCATCTTATTCGGTATTGGACAGAGACACGACAACAAGTGTGTCAAGATGAAAATATTTCACCAGAAGCATAGACTCCTCCAGGTTAAGTTGAAGCATGCAGCCACGCCTACCCCATCTCTGGGATTTCGAGTATTTGTCAGATATGGGTACCGTGCTAGGGGTACTATGTAGAAGGGAGCTAAACTTTTCAAGTGATTGCTAATTAGTAGAATTCGTCTCTGATGGTGAGCACACGAGAGAAAGTTCAATATTGGTTGGAGATCCGCGGCCCACTTTGAAATCGCATTTTGATACGTCCATGTTGTTTCATGGATGTTCTTCAGTTTGTTTATTTAATTATGCAAATACTCTCAAAGGTGCTAGTTCTTAATATTTCGCTGTTCGTACAGTCCTCATCATTGCGGACCGGTGGGGCGTGTCGGCCGAGAAGGAGTGCGCACACTGTTGAAGCCGTTCTCAGCCTTTTTGTTGCAACGCGTATGCGACAAAAAGTGGTAGAAAACGAGTAATACGAAGGATATTATACAGTAATGCACTTGTTCGCTTCAAAAACTGGTGCAGAACGACTTTGCCAAACCGCACCAAATGCAGCCGCACTGCCACGCCCCACCGGTCCGCAATGATGAGGACTGTACATGCTCATATCTCTGTTACGGCCGCAATCGTAAGGGTTCAATGAAAATTTTTCAGTAATGCCATCGCTCCAATTGCCACATTGGTTTCTGTGTACAAGGACCAGAATGCTAAACAGGAAACTGAGGTGAGTGTATGAAAATACATACTCTCCACATCCCAGCGATGGAGTAAGCGTGGCTGCGCGCACTTTATTTGGACATAGTGTAGGATGCGTTCTTCGTGAGATATTTTCATTTGAAACGAGTGTTATTCTTTCTTCTTCAGCACAAAAGTATAATAATCTGCATTATTCCCACATCCGTGCGAACGTGATTAGTGTGACCATATCATTGCAGGTTCCCATTTACGTGCTGCTGTTTGGTGTTTTGGCGATTTGTTTCGGTTTGTGGACGCTGGGTTACCGTATTATTGGTACTGTAGGAAGTCGAGTATCTCACATCAACCCAGCAAGGTCAGCGTTATCTGAACATTTTAGTTGGAAGTGGGAAAAGTCAGGCATGTTATATAAATTTAAAGACAGCTCCCGCGATAAAAGTGTCAAGGATAATTGCTGATCAATTATGAAACAGTAGCTGATAAGTAATTCCTCAATGAAGGAAAAAAGCAACAAGAGCCTCAAC
>MU945474.1:0-26975 GCA_036418165.1 Cooperia oncophora | reverse complement strand
CTAGGAATGGTCTCCAGTTTTCGAGCCGCTGTTCGTGATGAGCCCAGATTCAGCACAACACACGTTTTCTGATGGTTGTCTTAGTTCTGCTATCACAATCTGGGCGGATATGCTCGCTACATGGGCCAAGGGCCTCAGCTCAATCTAGCTCCAGAAACGCAAAACGGGAACGGACCTTCGCAGCTCTGTTTGGAGAACAGCTGGACAGATACCATTTTAGACTAAAACCATCATTGAAAAATCATCGATAGTGTCGTTCTCATTACAAGTGGCAACTTGACCTGAGACTATAGCTTGCAAATTAAAGGCAGTTTGCACGATAATTTGGTGCTCGGCCTAAAATGCTAGCAGGGCGCTATATAGTGGGGAAAATGGCGAAAAGAAGTGAAACGGTCAAAACCTGCGAAGTGAAGCCTTTGTTCTTACTGATTCGAAAAAGCAGTTTCGGACGAGTTTCCTGTAGGCATCGTGCCAATATCGCTAGGGTAGATACGGCTGCATTTCTACAGGGTGGGGGGGGGCAAAAAAGACACTTTTCTTCCTCGACTTTCAAGGCGATATAAGTTACACTTTATTAAATTCTGATTGGACATTTCCACCACCATATTCAACAGCACATTGTACACTATCATGATACTCCGCCACAGCCTTCTGGACGAGCGCCATCGAGAGATTCTGCCACGCGACCGTGATTCGGTGCCTGAGTTCAGCGAGGTCGTTGATTTCTCCGCCACTGTAGACCACCCTGTTGAGCTCCGGACCCGGTAATCGATTGGGTTTAGGTCAGGTAACACACTCAGATATTCCGTCTTCTTCAGGTACTCAACGCCCTTCCATTTCAAGTAGGCGAAAGTTTTTCCAGCGCCCTTCAATTCCATGTGGTGGCACCCAATCCTGTAACAGTACAAAGTTTCCAAGATGGTACGGGTGACGTCATAAAGGGAGGATATTCTCCTTGAGTTGAACGATATAACCATTCAGCGCTCACCTCCAGTCCGGGGCCACACAAAAAATATCGGCCTTTCCCCAGGTACCTCCAGTCCATACCATCAGTCCGCGCCTTGGCGAACTGTGGTGGTGAAGATGATGTCCTAGACCGTGGTTGTCGGAGCTGCTCGATGTTGGAGGTCATCCAGATCGAGAGTACTGGTCTCCAGGTAGCTATCCATGGGTGACTCCATACTAGAAGTTTCGCAGCTGTTTGGAGGTGACATGAATTCCAAAGGTCTTCTCCAGTCAGGCTGCGACTGGAGATGACTTCATATTTTGGTGTACATGAAGGTGATGGGCGAGAGCCAGCTCCTGCTTATCGAGGAACATCTTGGGTATCTTCCGCCCTGGTACTCGTATCCACGTCTTCTGTCTGGGCTGCGAAAACTTTACTGATATGTGACTCGGCCGAACTTTTTTTGGCTCCCCTCTATATTCATCTATTCGTGCAGGTATCGTGGCCGCTTCTTGTCAGTCACATCAGGTATGGTCAGTCAATTTGTGGGCGGGCGGGCTCGGGTCGGTGTATTGTAGGTTGATTGGGCGCTATAAAGCTTCGTTCCTTGGAAAAGGCGTTATGCAGCGCCCCGTCAGGGTCGCAGAATTACACCTACTCGTATCAATCTACTGATTACACCTACTCATCTTAGGGATTTATCGCGCCAACTGCCTTTGAAATGCCTGTGAGTATTGTCAAAAGCGCTTCGTGTGGGTCGAGAAGCAATCACAAAAGAGGACCCACAGTCATATCTATACAAACGTGAGGACGTGTGCGGGAGGTTCAAGTGGAGTGCAGCCATGGCGGCTTTTCCCACCAGGTGATGATGAACCAGCAATAATTGGTGGAAAAGGCCCCCTAGCTGCGTTGCAAGTAGAGGGGAAAGCAAACGATTGGAAAAAGAAAACTTTCCAAAACACAGATTCTCCGCTTCACCTCTTCCCCGGACAAACCATCGTTATCTCGGCCTCCTTTGCATGTCCTCTCGTATCCAGGAATAGTAACTGTGAATAAGCTCGACTTTCTTTAATATGGATTTTGCCCAATGCTATCACCCTACTAAACTTCCCTTACATCATTGCGATTCCAAAAAAGTAATCATTTGAAACCAAAATCAAATACTTTGACAATTTAGTGGTTTTACGATTGAATTTGGTGCAGCGATGACGACTCTTATTGCTAGCAAGCTGGGATTACCGATCAGTACTACGCAGTGCCTGGTAAGAATTACTTGACTGTTCGCTAGAAATTCAATGAAAAATGATAATTCACATAATGAGGGAAATGCTCAAAACACATTGTCTTCGTGACATTACTCAGAATGAATAGGAATGCTACTGCTGATTGTAAGATACTGGTTGCGACTACGCTTGAAGTATTTTCACGCGAAGCGCCAATTCATCGTAGGACCCCATCTGATTTCATTATATATACCATTTTCACTTTAAATTCGCCCTTTTTCAAACCAAATTCGTCCTTTTTCAAACCAAATTCGTCCTTTTTCAAACCAAATTCGTCCTTTTTCAAACCAAATTCACCCTCACTCTTCATCAAGAACCACACTTATTAGGGCGGGCAACTCATCAACCAGATCACGCCAGACATCACTGCGAGCCCCGCCCCGACGGCCACGCCCACTTGTCAGCGCGGACATAGATTCTCAAATCTTGTTTCATAACTTCTGCTTTTGCTGTTTCCCACAAACCCTTTGACTGGAAACCACCGTGCATTCACACATGGCCGACTCCGCCCATTCTCTAAAGGGTTTGGCACTCTAGGCTGACCACGCCCACTGGCTTTTCGCGGAATTTCGATGTTTTTTCAAAATTTTTGCAATTTAGGGTTGCTGCGTGAAGCCCCGCCCTTTGTGAGATGCTCCGCCCACTTTGAATAAGCCCCGCCCACTTTTCAAAAATGGTGCAGATCGGCAGTATAGAGACTTGGCTTGCATGTTAGGGTCTCGTACGTCACTCGGAACAAGAAAATCCGGCAAAGTTTATTCCGAATGATCAGCAATACACTAACATGCAAGCCAAGTCTCTATACTGCCGATCTGCACCATTTTTGAAAAGTGGGCGGGGCTTATTCAAAGTGGGCGGAGCATCTCACAAAGGGCGGGGCTTCACGCAGCAACCCTAAATTGCAAAAATTTGAAAAACATCGAAATTCCGCGAAAAGCCAGTGGGCGTGGTCAGCCTAGAGTGCCAAACCCTTTAGAGAATGGGCGGAGTCGGCCATGTGTGAATGCACGGTGGTTTCCAGTCAAAGTTTTGTGGAAACAGCAAAAGCAGAAGTTATGAAACAAGATTTGAGAATCTATGTCCGCGCTGACAAGTGGGCGTGGCCGTCGGGGCGGGGCTCGCAGTGATGTCTGGCGTGATCTGGTTGATGAGTTGCCCGCCCTAATAAGTGTGGTTCTTGATGAAGAGTGAGGGTGAATTTGGTTTGAAAAAGGACGAATTTGGTTTGAAAAAGGACGAATTTGGTTTGAAAAAGGGCGAATTTAAAGTGAAAATGGTATAAAACCACTGTACGCGTACTTGCGAGGCTGCTCTTTTCTGCGCCATCCTGCTAGTTCTACGATTGTCTTGATCGTCTCTCAGCATACGCTATGCCTTTGAGTGCAGCAATGTGCCGACTAAGCCAGCTATAGAAAACAGTGCTACTTTGTGGGCGTCACTCCGACGCTCATGTTCTATCCGACACCCTTATCTCTACTTATCGACACCTTTGGTGCCGTTTGGGAGATTTCCCTTGTGGTTTACGCGGGAAAGGAGGTGTTGGAGTGACGTCACATGAGCGTCATCCGTGTGAGGCCGACACTTTTTGATTTGGCGTAAAAGCGCTGTCAAGCGTATTAGGAAATTTTAATCAAGTTGTCTCTCTTGCCGCCTGGAAACCATAAAACGTCTCGACATTCTAGATTGGTTCAGTCGTTGTTGTCGGCTCCCTGAGAGGTGGTGAAGGCGTACACTGGGCAGTATTCAGAAATATCGTGATCACTTGGATTTCAACATTGCCGGCATCAGGTCAGTTCCTTCGGAAAAACTTGACTTCAAGCGAACTTCATTATTTGCTTACTTAAAGGCCATTCCGCGGTCGCATTTTGTGGGATTTTGGGTTTAAATGTGAACTTGTCGGTGCTAGTTAACTCTTCAATGATGAAAGAGCGAACAAGCCGTCTAATACTCCCTGAGTTTGGCTACATGCTGTTTGAGTATTCCAAGAAGCGAGACACTGACGCGTGGGTGGAACATCAAAACTAAAGAATGCGGGAAGAGAAAAACGAGCTGGAGGACGAGGGAGCACTGAGATGATCTCTCCCTCATAGACTGGACAAAACGCCTCGCACCTGGGGATTTGCCTCACGACATCACACTCGCCTAACTGTCGAGCCACGATTGGTGCAATCTCTGCTTTGGCGAATTAGGTTACACGTACGGAGAAAGAATTTTGCCTGTCAAGTAATCGTGGAGTGTTCCTCTGAAGTAGCGTCTCGCTCATGTCCGAAGCGAATCCTAAAATTGCTCAAAATGTGCGAGAAGAACGGATCGTAGGTGAGACTTTCGTCATTGAAATAGTGGCCGAAATGAGCGTCGCGAAAGTATAGCGAAGCTGGCGCTGTTTGGCGTGTCGGACCCAAAGCACGCAGACACTTACGTGTGGTCACGCACGCATCCAAACTTAAGGCTGCGTTCATACTTTGCGGCAGTGTCCACCAGCGAGCGATAACGTCCACCAGCGTTCCAGCGTCTGACAGTGTCAGCGACTAGGAAAGTGGTCAAAAAAATACGATTCAAAGCGTCCATACTAGCGTAGTCGCTGACGCCGCGCTGCTAGAGCTGCGAGGCGCTGGCAGGACACTGTATTTCCTTAAGGCTCCCGGAAACGGACGCTGATGGACGTTATTAGTCGTCGGTGGACGCTGCCGCGACGTATGAACGTAGCCTAACCATAGCCAATGCCCTACTTAAATACGCCCTTCTCATTTTTGTTGCTCTCCACTTTGCCTGCGTATGTTCGCTGCGGGACTTCGGTATCAAGGCGATTGCTTCAGTTGAAAAATGTGTGGGCGCAAACGCAAACAGCATCGAATACCACCACTCTCCAGCCTCTTCCACAAGTGTTGCACGTGAACAGCTACACTGTTCTTCTCGCACATGGTTGAGCACGTCCTCGGAAGTGAGTGTGCCTGCCTTCAAAACAATAAATCACCCAGGAACTACTAGCAAAATCGCTTTTGCTTTACCTCTGAATGATGTTTCTTTCAGTGTTGTTATCTGCTGCAATCATGTGGATATTGGCTTTCACACTGTAGAAGAATATTCTACATCAAACTATGTACATAATTTGTGAATAAAATCTTATGATGTCTGTGTATTGCGAACTTGCATGACAATCATGAAGAGATCACGGACAAGGTCTTTGCCCAACCTGGAACTGGGATCTATTTTTCACGGTTCACCTGCAAAAATTACAGTGTGAACACAGACCTCATGCCTTACTAGTAGAAGTGGTAACGAGGTGGCACGCTTGCCAGAAACTCTTTTCTGGGGCAAAGCGTCTGGTCAATAACTCAGCATTCTTGTAGTAAATTTCGCCCACGATGCGAGGCGGTAAGCGGTAGTTGTCAGATTGACAGTCAAAAAAATCGCGGTTATCTTTGATGAGAGATCGACCTGATGTCAACTCACTGTAATTTCCACTGAAGTAGTGGCATTCAACCAGACAAGAGAGAAAGATTTCTAATCTGTCACTCAAAATTGCTGAACCAACATAGCATATTGAGGTGAGCCCACCTAAGGCGAGGGGGGAGCTCTAGGACTGACCCCTGGAACATCCTACTCGGACTTCCCCAAAAAACCTGTCGAGCGGGAAATAACAACACTTCCTTATTCTCCTTCCACTTGTTAGTCCCTGCGCTATCAGCAGTTGCCTTCTGTTTGACTTCAGTGAGGCAAATGCAGCTGGCGGGGTGAATCTCGAAGACGTAAGCACTAATATGCCTACCAGGACAGAATTCGGCGCCCATGAGCAGGAGCTGCGTGGCGCTTTTTTCGAGGAGGGTACCCTCATTGCACCCTATCATCCTACAACATACCGACCCGGACGCAACTCATTGCCCGCCTAGAATGTCCCGACCAAGCCTGTCGCTACTATCGCTTCATTTGGCCGAGAGTATTAGGTTTTGAACAATTTCTCGTCAAATTTTCAACATCAAAATACGTTGCCCATTACTTGGAAGAGGGGGTAACCGGAGTGAGCAGTGTTTTTCTAGTAGTACCACTCGCTTGACTCCTGCTTCTTCTTCCTCTTCTGCAATATGGGCAAGAGTTTTATCCGCTACCATCGGCACCGACCCCTCCAGACGCTTCCTCAAACTCTTTCTTCCACCACCCTGACGCCAGCATGATTAGCTGCAGATGCCAAAATAATGGAGCTGAATAAGGCCAGCTGCAAGGCGGAGCCTACGAGTTGATGACGAAACCTTTCAGTGTATGTTTGGCGTTTGGTTTACCTTCGTTGAACTCAGACTGAGTAAGCCCGCGGGTCGAAAGTGCTGGATGGCAGAAAGTTGTTTTCCTTGGGTTACATGCGCACGCAAAGCAGCTACGAGATCTGAAGCGTACCTTCGATTAGAGGGAAAAATTTGTCCGCACAGCCCGCCCTCATCATGACAATGCAGTCCGTCCAAAAAAATTCGAGCCGTACCTCATTGCAATAGAACTGGATGGCTCTCTTCCTGCGCTGGTGTAGCACAGACATTGCTCCTTCCGACTGCAAGTTGTCTTCCCGGTACTCGGATCGTCATAGTGGACGACAAAACTCGATACCTGATTTCAGGCACAAGTTCAGGTCAAGATTGAGATGGTATCCAACTTTGCGTCACTGCATTGTGAAGCGATGGGTGCTCAAAAACTGGGAGGGACCTCGCAGTAATATTGCTGTATAATTTTGATCTTATACCTTCTGTATAAAAAGAAAGCGTGATTCTAAAAAATGTGACAGAACTTTTCCACCAACTTAGTAGAAGAGGCGAAGGGATTGTATGAAGCGGCTACGATGCTGCATGGATATATGAGCGCACACATGCACCCGTGTCTACCGTAGCGGGTATTGGCACGATGCCAGCGGGGATCTCGTCCCAAATCGCTCTCTGAGCTTTTGTAGAAAAAGGACTTTCTTTCAAGTTTCGGACTGTTTCTGGCCATGAGAGTTGCGTCGAGAGCTCCTGCAGCACCCTCAGATTACCATAATCCTCCCGTCGACCTGCTGTTTGCACCGCCCGGTCGCTCACTATTGAAACTGACCAAATCAAACAAAAGACCCTTGTGACGCAGGTTGCTCCAAGTTGTACTTCCGCCGTATTGGTCCTCAGGAGCGATCGCTTTCCTTTTACACGGTTTATTTACTATTCGTCATTTTGATTGGATCTTAACAACGCACTCGTCAATGTGCATATTTACACTTCGCCCGAATTTCAATTCACTGATGAAGGCTTTTATGACATGTCGTATCCAAGGCAAATATAATGATCTTTTGTAAATATATCATTTTTTGCCCTTCTATTTCCATCTCAATCTTTTCACCTTTCAACGTTACCGTACTGCACGATTTTTGAAGTTTCCGGTGGATGGCTGCGCTGGAAGTTGTAGCCGTTTTGCATTGGAAATAGAAGTCACTATTAGGCAGCGTTCATACTTCGCGACAGCAGCGAGATCGCGGCGATCGCCGCGCCCAAACGCTATTACTTGGACCGCTCCGAGTGCTGCTAGGGAAAATCGGCTTGAATTTCGTGCTTTTTTCTTTTATTGCAATTGTCTCTGGTATGAAAGCTTGTTTTGACTCAAGGAAAGGTGGACCAAACTTGATGGCTTTTTTTCTATTCTCTTTTTTGATTCAGGATAGAAATGAGCAAAAAGCGTGGGGCTTCATTTAAGGTAAGTTTCTTAATGTTTATTTTTTCATTCTTCGAGCTTATACATGAATTTATAAAGTTTCCTCCTCCTTGATGTTGCATAAAACATTAGTGTTTCGATTCCTAGGTGGGTTTCATTCTATTTCTTTTTTTTCGTTGTTTGAATTCGACTTGTAAACTATAAATGTTTTGGAAGTTGGAACAGTTTAACCAATAGGAAATTTTGAGAAACTCATATAAAATGAAACAGTGAAAATAAACGAAACAAAATTTCACCTATTCAATGAGGTTGCCCTTTTTCCGACCTGAACAAAAAGGTGAAACCCCTGTTCTTATATTTCAGATCCTTTTAAAGTAGGGAAAGTTTGTAGTTAGTAGCGATTATTAAGGGAAAAAAGGTCCCACAAAACGGATTTCCTTATTTATCAGAGAGCATTGGGGAGGCGCTCTATGCGTACCGACGATCGTCGCTGCTGTCGCGAAGTATGAACTCTGCCTTACGGCAGAGCTTCGCACTACATCTTTCCTGCCGCCTTTATCGGATTCCTCTTCGCTGCTTGAGCGTTCTGCTCTTCCTCAGGCTTTTGATGAGTACACTTTTTCATTGCCTTGCTAAATCAGTTGGATTAAAGTGCTCATTCCCTCGCTGATCTCATGAGAGAGGACGGAGAACAACTCGTCGGCTTTCTTTTTACTACCTTGGAAAAAACAGCGCGCGAGTCTGGAAAACACATGAGTTTTCAGTCCCCGCCCATCTCGCGGAACTTCTTTGGAATGAAAAATCAACCAAATAATTTCGTTGTCCTAGTGGGATAAATCCAGGTCTGTCATTCTTAGGCCGATGCATCCTGCTATATATAAACGGCATTGTCTATCTCTCTCTGTATGTATGTATGTGGTGTGGTGTGTGTGGTGTCTGTCTGTCTGTCTGTCTTCACCTGAATAGCCAGTTAGAGGGGTCGGGTCATCGGTTGGATGGGTAGGGCATTGCCCAAGATGTGCGGAATATGCATGATCTCAGCTAAGCTCCGCCCACTGTGGGCGGACGTGCCCTTAGCCAGAAGCCTTTTATTTCAAAAAGTCTAATTCGGTTGAAAGGAGCCCGGACAGTGGAAAATGCTGGAAACAATAAGGAATGAATGGGCGGACGAGATGATGGAGACACTCGTACAGGTTGAACGGGATACGGGATATGCATATTTCGTAATATCATTTCAAATAAGACGAAGAGGAGGAAACGGTAACGAGAGGGGGGGTGGGTTGCGGACGGGGGAGCGTACGTAAATGAAAAACGAGTGGACGAGCTTCAGTCAATGTACTACCCCTCTCAATCAGTGAGTGAATGGATACTTCTTCTACTCACACCCGGCTTCGTTCCGATTCACAAGGTAACGCTTATGTATGCTGAAGCAGCTGGAAGACGCGGATCAGCAAGAATACATTGCTCTACGTCTCCAATTTTCAAGCACACCAATGCTTTCCAAACAATCTGCAAGACGAGTTATATGTAGAAAGGTTAGACAGCTGCCTGCTAAAGCGAGGGGGGAGGGACATACGGTGAATGAAACGGTAAAATATGGCTCCATCAAAAAAACATTTCCCGATAATATGGCCGCTGCCCCTTATCGTTGATCCGGCGAAGCGATGCGCTGCTTCTCATATTTTTTTGGTGCTTTTTTCTGCGGAACTCGTCTGGGGGAAAATCCACTTCATGTAGCAGGCTTCGATTTTTTTGTTATGTAATGGGGAAGACACCACTCCGGATCGTGGAAGAAGGATTGCGGCCTTCAGGTTATAGTTGACGATTGCCTGCGAGTTTGGTCATCATTCAAACTCGATTTGGTGACTCTTTGGCTTTGACATCACTCCCAACTCAACCGGGAACCAGTCCAGGTACCAGTGTACTTTTGTATGTCGACAGAAACGATGTCAAAATTGCACCGACACAACCCCAATTAGCACCATTCACAAACTAAAACGGATTATCTCACGCAGGAATGCGCGTAACCTTTTTCGTGATGTCGCGCCCCGCTTCAAATCCTCTTTTGATACATCCACTCAATCAGTTCTGATGGGGCTCGCCATTCAACTATTGTCAGCTTCACTCCATAGCGAGCTCCTCTGAACGATATGATGATGTGAATGACCTGTATCAAACTACATTCCTCACTATTTATTCCACTGAATGGACGGATGGTGATATGGGCGTTCCCAAGCTCTCAAATGTCCCCCTTTTATGTCCATCCCAAAAAGCTCCGAGGATCACCCAAACCCCTCACCAGATCATTTTAACAACCAGTTCGGCTGACGCACGCGCGCCACACAATCCTGCGGATCTGACACAACTGCACGTATTTGTACCGACCCCAATATCTAAACCGAAGAATGAGGCGTCGGACTTCCGTTTTCGGATTCTACCTTGTCTCTTCGCCATCTTCCCTTAATAGTGATCATGTCAGCGCGAAAGCCGTATCGCACTTGAACTTTTCATTAGTTACTACTGGAGATCCAAAGATTTCATGCGCGTTAAACGTTTCGACAAGGTGACAGAATCAATGATGAAAAAGTTTTACGAACCTCACTTTGTTTACTGGCCTCTTATTACCCCAAAACTGGACCATATTAATGGAGCTGTTCACTCTTTGCAGAACGTGAGATGTGAGCATTCAAACCTGGTTTTGGTTCTATTGCTATGAAGGAGGATTGAAACGCTCTTATCCACTGAGCCGAAACAAATTCGCACCATTACTGTGATCTGCGCGTTGAATTCAGTGAACCTCCTCTCAAAACGACCTTTATCGGGTCTAATAAGCTCTTATCACTTTCGGTCGTTTATCAATAATGTTCCGTCCTGCTCCCCATGTCACCTCTTGGAACCAACGTTCCATTGTTACTGCAGCCCCCGCAATGAGTTTGGTGCCGCTTCCCTTCTAACGCCTTTACCATCTCTTATCAGTCGTTATCATTTCCTGCCACCTATCATACACTCTTGATCCCTTAGACGAAGTGGGCGTGGCATTTGAACACCGCACAGAACGGGGTAATTTGTGAGATATTTCGGTTTGGGACAACTCACCTTGTAGCAGAGTTGGACAGAGACATAATTACAACTGTGTCAAAATGTAAATGTCTCTTGAGAAGACAGCAAAAGCCACTCTTAACTGGAATACCCAGCCACGCCTACCTCACTTCAGGGATTCCGAGAATACTATACAGGGTGACCAAAAAGTTCTGGCAATTTCGTGTTTTGTGCGTTTTTGAATGGCCATTATGGTCTTTTTCTCTCCGATGGGTTATTTGTATTCCGCAAGCGCATTTCGAACTACCGTACGAGTCATCTATCCAATCACTTTCGATTTCTCCTCGCACTGTCTCGAAAAAATCAAAAAGTTGCAGTTGTTGAAACCCATCTCTGGTGCGTGCTGTTGTCTGCTGGAGAGAAGTGTCTCGCCACGACGAGAAAATAATGTCCGGCATCAACAATCTACGAATTGTTGTCTGCTCCTCAGAAAAGGTCAACAGAAGGCAACGGCTGTGAAATCCGTCGGACGCAGACTCTTTCCAGCCTCAGTCACGGTCTGAGGCGGGATCTGTGCCACCGGAAAGACCTCTCATTCTTCATCGAGCGCATCGTAAAGATTAATGCTGTCTACTCCCAACAACGCGTTCTCCGCGATGTACTGAAGCCATGGGTGTCGTAGCACTTCGGCCCGGATGGACACGTGCGTTTCACCGACTTGCAACCAGCACATCCTTGCCAGAACCACCAACGCCTCTTGTGAAGAGGCTGGTCTCCCGATTTTGGGCAAGACGTTTGGGTCCTCGCCACTAGAGGACCCTCCCGAACCCCATGGAATTCCACTCTGGGTCGGAAAAATCCAGGATCGATGCGCAGAACGGTTTATACCACCTGAAAGTGGCGGTTATGCTTGCGTGTTTTTGGCACCAAAACTATAGCAGAAGAATGCGCGATCCACCAACTGTCGAGACACTTATGAAAACGACTAACGTAATGGGTTGAGCTGAAGTAGGCATTTTGAACACTTGTTGGAACTTTGTTGTATACGGTCATTAGTACTGATTAGATGAAGACTCCCAGACGTTTAGTTGGCTGATTTCCTTTTTCCGGTACGGGTATTGTTATGTTATCGAAAGTATTCTCGGAAAAATTGCCAGAACTTTGTGCACCTGTACTACGTTCACATCGCCTTCGTCAGTTTATCGAAAGCTAATCTCTGCGGTCGAATTGAAGGAAGTTTAATGAGTTTTAGTCAACGCACTACACTAGGTACACACATCAGCGAGAAAAAAGTCAACGCCATTGTATACCTGTAGGATAAGATGTGACCACTGACCGACAACTCTCAACTAACTTGCGTCGCTACAGTTCTTTTATAATTGCACATCCCCTTCACACGGCGTGATACATGTCAAACTGAAACAAAGAACCTGACTGTATATAGACCGCTATGTCCCGCGTTGTAGTGCGTCTGCTGTTTGTCACGTAAATCATAGCGCCGGCCAGTAGCCAAGGAGAGACATTGGTTCAAGGACTGATGTAGGGGGTGTGACGGGAACACTATTGGTGGGTGACAGGACGTGATATCAGTTGATAAGATCCGATAAGACGCGTTAGAAGACGGAGGTTACCATATTCATAACGCGGGTGACAGCATCAGCTAGCTCTTGATTCCAAGATATGGTAAAGGGTATGGGCCAAGAAAATTATTGGTGGGTGACAAGAACTGTAAGTCGCTGATAAGATTCGATAAGGAGCGTTAGAATGGTGAGGTCATCGTATTCACAGCGCAGGTCACAGCATCAGCGAGGCGTACGTCTCTGCAAGTGATATAGAGGGTGACATCAGGACATGAATCTGGGTGACTGGAAGCGATAACTACTGATAGAGACTGATAAGTGAAGTTGCAATCGTCGTCGCCGCTGTTCAAGGTGGTTCACGCTGCAAGGCCAAAACAATCATAGAGATTTGGTGATGAGGACATTGACGACGGGTAACAGGTAATCTTATCAATCGATAAAAACAGATAAGATACCATCTGCGCTACATTTTTACCAATTCTTACCGCTTTAATGCCGAGTATTAGGGGCTCAGTGGGTGAACCCTTTCCTTTGATGGCAACACAGAACAATGGTCCAATAAAGTGTTTGCGCAAGATGCACGCAGTGTGCAGCGGGAAGGGGGGGTATAAGATATGCGCTGAAACGCAGAAAAAGCTTGAGAAATTCACTCAATTCAAAAAATAGCGTCCCATCGGTGGTCATTCGAGCTCTCTGTGTCCGTGCGACACAAACTTTTATATGTACAAACAATGTGGAATTCTCCTTTTCAGTGCCACCCATTACTCTGCAGTTATGCCTCTTCCGGTATTAATAGCACGTCCGAATTAAAATTCATCCTTTACCCATTCTGTCGTCCGCAAACTGCTGTCCCTGTAATAGGCAGTTTCTCGAGGAAGGTTCATGAAAGTCCGTAGTAAGCAGAGGGGACCGGGAGTTTTAGTAGATATGAGCGGATGTGAGGTCCTATTTTCAACTCATTTTCCTGCATTTCAATGAAAAATTGCTGTCATCATTTTGCACATTTAGCGCATCCTACCCCGCCCAAGGGAAGAGTGCCTGGCGAAGCCAGGTCCGAGCCAGGAAACACAAGGAGGAGCACACGGCGGCAGCCGGGATCCCGACTGTTCCAGTAAGACTCGGAACAATCCATAAATCGCAATTTCAAACCAATAATACTATTACGAACCCTAGCCCAACAAGTGAGCAAACCGTAGCCGCCAAAATAAGCTTTAGTTTTTTAACTCCTGAAAGGAAATGAAGCTCTTCCACAGCTTCTGCCTTGGAAGCTTAACTGAAGTAATAGTTGAAGATATGTGTAGATCGACTCTTATCAGTTCCCTACCGCCGCCCACCGTTACACCCATCACCAATGACTGTTATATATTCCATCAGTAATTTCCTATAGCAAAAGCTACCACGACTCGAGAACGCGTATGACTGTCAGTTCCTTCCTGACACTTGTCATCGTTTGCTATCAAGCTTATCTTCTTCTTCAAACCATTGTAGATCCTGTCTCACTGTCTCACTTCCTAAAGGCACAATTCCACCGAGGCTGCTCTCATACTCTGCGGCAGCGTCCATCAGCGTCCACTGGCGGTCTCAGCAGCGAGCGTGTCGAGGCTAGGGAAATAATAGACGATCTAGGACAGCAGCGCCCTACCAGCTCGCACCAGCGAACCAGCAGCGTCCAAGAGTGGAAATATGCGTAGGAATAGCAGACAGCTGGTAGAGTATGAGGTGACAGGATAGTAGCAGACTGCTGATAGAGGGTATAGGGCGATAGGAGGGTACCAGCCGTCTTCTACCTGGTAGACGCTGTTGGTCGCTAGACCAACATATATACACATATATTCGCTGCCGCACACTCGGAACGGTAGTTCGCCGGTGGACGCTGCTGGTCGCTAGTGGACGCTGCCGCAAAGCATGAACGCAGCTTAACCAGTGAGGTCAACGGATCAGTCCAGTAGTTCCCCATAAGATACACATCACTTGCGCGTTTTGATATCGTGAGCTCAAATCTGCTCCTCTAACTCCGCTAAGCGAATCTCTGAATAGAGTAGCGAGTTTTTTCCCCTCCACACCTTCAAAGACAAACTGTACATTCAGCTTCGAGAATGGATCTTTTCCATGTGGGAGGTGAAGGGTTCCGCAATTGCAGTAGCGTGCCACTCTCTCCGCTCGGAAATGCACGGGAACCCAGCCCGAGGATATGATATCAGGATGCCGGCTTTCGGCAACGCCTTTGATATTTTCAATGCGCAACGTTTGCGTCGATATCAGGGCAACGTAGCGAGACACGAACTCAGCGGTAGAGGGCGCAGATGAGCAGCGCGTTCGGCTATGACCAGGTGTTCGGCTGCCCGTGCGCCAGCGTGGGCGAAGTATGGAGAGGGGAGGACCTGGTTGTATTGCCCTCCAGTCCCATTCCCATGCTCTTATGAGCGGTGAAGTAGAATGCTCCTGCATCTGCGGGCCCATTCGCCTCGCACATATATGGGCCCTTCTCCGAAGGTCTGTTTATGAATTATGATGATACTTGTAGTGTTTTTTTCTACACATCTAGTTTTTCTACAAGTTTCGGTACCGTAGCTCAGCGATCCTGACTTTTTTGCGCAGTTCGTTTCTGATTGTCCTCCTCCCCCTTTTACGATCCAGCGGTCAAATGCAACTTTCCTCTCAAGGCAACGCAATGGAGAATGCCCTGAGGCGGTGGTACCCGAGTGGTGTTCCATACTCCGCCCGTCTCCTTGTCCTCAGGGTACAGCACTTGCTACGATACCTAGGTCCCGCAGCGAGAAACCGGCCCATGGTACAAAATAGCAAAGTGATAGGGCGCAGAGAAGAAACGCGTTTTGCTAACATCATTCTTGAGGCTAGTCGTACGGCAGCGAGGGTGAGTACGGAGAGGTATCACTGCTCCTGGCCCCGATTCCGCGCACTTTTGACCGGAAAAAGTGGCACGCCAGTGCAGCTGTAAACCCATTCACTTCACATAAGGACTAGCAGCCACGGAGGTGAGTGCACAATTGTTCTTAATTGTAGGGACGCAGCAGTACATGAGAAGACAATGTAACATGAGATTCTATAAAGAAAATTAGTACAAGCGTACTCCCTTGCCTTTAAATGAAAATGACAGTAACCTAACAAAAGAGAATTTATTTCAACTCAATGGGACTATTCTGTTGATCTCATCAAGCTCGGCCTGTTTTCGTAGTGTTCGGATGCCGTCTTTCCCTCTTCCACTGGAACCTTGTCATGGTAGTTCCACCTTTGCTCTTGAACCTAAAGGGCGCATAGAAATGTCCAGCGAATGACCAATGGAAGCTACAGTAGGGTGGAAAATTACAGAAAATAGTTTGCTGCGCTGCGTAGCCGTACCAAGTATTTATCATTGGCAGCGATACTCGGATTGGGAAGTTTTTATTAGGTTGTCCGGAAAGTTCTCAGCGTTTTGGGTGTTTCACTTTAAACGATCGTAACTTTTTTAATACTCATCGGATTTAATCGAAATAGGCACCATTCGAATCAGCACACTTTTGCCAATGTGACATTAGCGTTCAATGAAATCCCAGCAAAGAAAAAAACTGATGCGTGGTCGAGATCCGCGAAATCTACGAGGGTCTTTTTTTACCTGATCGAAGTTATTGAGTAATTGATGAAGTATTTTCCAGCAAGGGGAGCCCTCGAAAATGTTAGAGAAATGTGATAGTCGATTGGAGAGGGTGGAAGGAAAGCGTCTGAAGAATATGGCGCGTTGAGCGCTAAAGAACTTCATCCCCCCAATTCGTTCAATTTATGGATAGTGATTTGTGAAACGTGTGGGCGGGCGTTGTCATGCAAAGGAATCGGACCCTTTCTTTTGATAAGTGTTGGCTGCATCTGACAAAATTTTCGGTACAATTCGTCGATTTCTTCACAGTAGGGTTCTGCTGTGATGGTTTGGCCTGGTGATAAAAAGTTATAGTGGATCACACCAGCCGATGACCACCAAGCCGTGACCAGAATCTTTTTTTCGTGAGGGTTCGGCTTTAAAAATTACGGGCCCCCTCGGTGTTCGTACAAAATGCCAACCAACTGTCCGGAACGTCTCCTGTTATCATACATGACCCATTTTTCATCACAGGTGACAATTCGGCCCCAAAAACAGGTCGTTTCTGCTGCGCAAAAGCAATGCAGAAGGAACCTCGAGACGTGCCGATTCCTGCCGGTCACTCCGATTGTGGGGCACCCAATTGTCGAGTTTTCACCTTCCCAATGCGTTCCAGACCATCTGCAACAGTGGATTTGCCAAGGCCTAGCTCTTCTGCTATCTCTCAAACTGTTTGGGATGGGTCAGCCTCCAAAATCCCCTTAAAATCCTCGTCAGATATTGCTCTAGGTCGACCGCTATGAGGTTCATCTTCAAGGCTAAAATCTCTAGAACGAAATTTGTTGAGCCATTGCCGCACAGTGCTTTCTTTAGCAACGCATAGGCCGCCGCACACTGGTCAATTGTTGAAGCTGTTTTCGATTGCGGGACTTTTATAGTCGAAGAAAAAAATCGTCCGAAGTGCTCTTTTCACATGCTTGAAAAAAATCTTGAAAAAGGGGGTTTATCAAGCAATGGTGAAACGGCAATTATACCATCAGATAGCGCAAGAAATTCTCTACAGGATGTGCTACTGAGAAGCAAGGCAGAATGAGTTTTAATCAGCAGTGAATGTACAAAAAATAGGTGCACAAAACGCTGAGAACTTTCCGAACAACACTAATTAGTTCTCAAGCCTTTAGCAACATTGCCACGTAAAAGTGGTAAAAGTCACAAATTAGGCCAGTGTTGAAAAATACACTAGGGAAGAATCCATTTCTTCGGTAAACGTTCAATGTTGTAATGTCTATGATATTTTTTTGTAGAGCGATTATCTCGCCATTCATCGAGGGTACGCTTAGTCCATGAGTCCCCCCCCCCAGCTACCGGTTTTGTCACGTTCACTTTCCCGCCAGAGGCTGACTCAGCGCAGATGTTGTGAGCAAGCGCTGCCTACGATAATCCCTCGATCGCGGAATGGTCCTCAAAATGAACTCAGCCAGACGCGCCGTTATCATCTTGATTCGCATAGCAGCCTGACGTGTATCACATCATTAATCTGTTTGCTTGGAAATCAACTTTGTCGCGGTCGCAAACAGGCAAACATGGTGACTTGTTCTTTAGCTATAGTAATTTACAGAGATCGTCCCTACAGTAAGCCTGTATAGAAGCCTGCCGACAGCATCCTCATCAGGTGGTGAGACCGCCTTCACGCAAGCCGTCAGTCATCCGACGTTTACCACGTGTGCTCCTACTGTGCAGAAAGTCGTGAAGAACTGGTAACGAGCTTTGATTTCTTTCATTAAAAGTTTACCAATTATCGTAGTAGCTGCTTCTAATGTCATCAAGTGCCACAAAAATGAATCTTTTATAATTCGCAGACTTCTTCGCCACCACCAAGCAAGCAACCCGTAAAGACGGTATCGTGAGGCTGAGAAACATTTATGTTCAAAGGGCTTGCGTTAGGCACTGAACCCTTTTGATGCCTGAAGATTTCATGCTGGGATTCCCCTGATTCAATTTTATGGGTTTGTGCTGAACTTTTAACGTTTCTCTTAATTGGCCCAGCCTATGAGCGTAGGCGTATAACCTCTAAACTAACCCGCAGAAACATTTATGTAATGATGCTAGTGAATCATAACCAAATCCTGCCTGATTCATCCGAAATTTCCTTTTCTGGAGGTTGGCAAGTGTTCCCGTGTTAATACGACAGAAAGAAACGGTGACGCAGGCATCAGTAATTGTTCCCATGACCGGTATAGTACGTGGGCTATGTAAAGACTCCTATATCCGAAATCCTTCTGCCTACTCATATCACACCATATTCATCCATTTCCTGTCCACACTGGAACGATTCTTCTTCTTTTGAGACTGCCGATAAATTTATTCCTCCTATCTGTAGTCGGAACGAAATTCAAACTTCCGCTAATAAAAGGAGTTTCTGCAACACCCACTACCCTGAGTAGCTGCTGCACTGACAAGGGAAGGATGGTAGGTCGAAGTGGCCATTTGAAATGAAATGTATACCGACTGAAAGGCCCTCGGTCAGGGATTCCATATCTGCTGCGGACCTCCCAGAAAAGAAGTTACGGAGCTCTTTGGCGGGAGCATACTCGTATTCAGTACGAATAAATGGCGTAAGGCTAATGCGATCGCAGCAGCGTGGCCTAATGGTTACTTCGTAGGACGAATTAATACGAATGCGTGAGCGAGGGTTCTGATCTTTGATGCGTGTGCTCTTTTGCATTTTTTCGAAAGTGGTCTCTGTGCACTCGAAAGCGTTTTTGCATAACTCTTGTGCTTGATAATGTCGTGACGTAATGTTTCTGAACTGATGGAGCCATTGCGAACGATTCCATGGAGAACATTTTTGGCTGTTGACTTCTCCTTTATTGATTTGAGAAGCAGCAATTTCACATCAAAAATGTATTCCGAATGAGTTTGCCCGGAAAAATGACTTTATTTACCAAACAACATGGCTGGATAAAAGACCACACGAAGTTGTGCGCGAAGATGAGTATAGTTGGAAAATGCTTTCACATGAAGTGGCGCTGATGTGGCAATCATGCTGGAGATCGTGATGGGCAAAACTTTATTCATCACTCACATACTGTTGAAGGGTATTCTACCTGCTGGAAGTCTCACCTGCGCACCTGGTGGAAGTCTTCGCATCTTCTGGAAGTCTTCGGTTCGTATGAAAACATTATCAGCCAGAAATGTTCTCCATGGAATCGTTCGCAATGGCTCCATTAGTTCAGAAACATTACGTCACGACATATCAAGCACAAGAGTTATGCAAAAACGCTGAAAGAGCACACGCATCAAGGATCCAAAGCCCTCTACCATGCATCCGTGAGCCCTACGACGTAACCACTCGGCAATCCTGCTGCGAACGCATCGCCCTTATGCCGCTAAGGCAGCGTTCATACTTCGCGACAGCAGCGGCGATCGCCGCGATCGTCGGTACATGGCAGAGCGCGCCCCAACGCTATTACTTGCCGCTCCGAAGGCTTTTAGGGAGAAGCGACTCAATTTCATGCTTTTTTTCCTTTAACTGCAATTTTCTTAGGTACTGAAGCTTGGTTTGACACAAAGAAAGGTGAACCCAACTTAATGGCTTTTGTTTTCTATTTTCTTTCTTGATCAGGATAGAAATTTATTTATTTATTGATATACACCCAAGGGTGCGCCACTCAGCTTGAAAAAAAGACAGAAACATACTCAATTAGGGGATGGCACTATAAAAAGAAAAAAATAAACAAAGACAACAAACGAACAACTTTTAAAACTGAAGCTAATAATTCTCGGGATAGCAAGTAGGCCTGTGTTTTGAATTATAATAGAATTTGAACTGAATAGATCAACCGGACCTTCCTGTGTAAATAAGGCTGTTTCCCTTTAGGAAGTTGAAACGAGTGAAGATGAGTCAAAAAAGAGGTGAAATGAAGCAAAAAACGTGAGAGGCTTCAATTAGGGTATGGGGTATGTTGTTGTTTCTTTTTCACTATCGTCCGAAGGGAGGGAGAGTACCAAGTATTTCGCCAAAAGGAGCTGCGATCGCCGCGCAACCTCGCCCGCCCCCCCCTCGAGGTCGCCGGGTCGCCACGATCGCGCTGCTTTCGCGAAGTATCAACGCAGCCTAACTCGTTCTGAACGCGAGTATTCCCTCCCCCCTAAAATTTCCATAACTTTTTCTATGGGGTCCGAGCAGCAACATAAAGGGAGACGTTCCGTAATCCCTGTCCGTGTCTTTCAGTCGGTATACATTTCATTTCAAATGGCCTTTTCGACCTACTATCCTTCCCTTGTGAGGTTTCTTGCTTGAAAGTTTACAGCGGGTTGTGAGTAGGTTTCAAGCTGACTACATGCTGGCGGGGTGACAGGACATTGCGCGTTTCTCGTGGTGGGGCCAAGGTGTACCTGTGAGATATGACGAAAGTTTCCGCAATCTTTTACACGTTCTAATAGAGATGATGATAGAGAGAGTAAAATCGATGAATGCGCCTAACTGGACCTTGATGTGTTTTCCCCCCAATGTATAAAAATACAGTGCGAAAATTGTAACAAGCGCAAAACCGGATTTTCAGCGATTCTACCGTATTAATTGGACCCTAAACCGGTAAACTTACAAGTAATCGACAGAAATACAACGGAAAGCAGTGTACTTACGCTTACGATTATGTTTATCTTGGCTGACACTATTCTTAACTATACAACATGAGGTGGTATCTTCCTTCCACGACATCGACGCCTCCAAGTGTCCATAACTTTGGACTCATTTTCTCTTGTAGTGCGTGAAGCAGCTCATTTTCGGTGCTAAACTCGCTGGCCAGTTCTCGAGGATGTTTCATAGGTGCTAAATGAGTTCGTAGCACAAGGCTCAGTCGATCCTAAATTCTGATCAGTTATTACCATTTGCTCATTGATCAGATCATTTGCTCGAAGCTTCTTGTGAACCTTGATTTTCCACTAGTGGCTGAACCACAGGTTGCACGTGTCGTTTGAAAAACAATGGGGCAGGTCACGGTCTCTTAACCAACGGCACACCACAACGGTCTGTTCTGAGAACGCTCTCTTGCAGCCAGTGGACGACCCACTGGCAGCCCGACCTATTGATGCCGACCTTCGACGTTGCTGAAACGGATCCCGACAGATTATGGCATATATTACGGCATATTTATATTGTATTTATTTGGCAGAGCCATTTCCTATGGGGTGGATTGGCAGTTCTCTTTTCTTGTTCCAAACGGTACCCAAAAGTTTAGAGGTTTTATTTCACATTAAGTGAGCTCGGACCAACCTCAAACATCATTTGTCATCTTTATGTTTCTCTTGATTCCTGAAAAAATACGACTACCATAGTTGGTGGCATGAAAGTGAGAGCTGTATGGTCATCAACCTACAAGTGGTGACTTCCCTTCTTCTCCCTAGCGTTAGTCCCGCGCCATCGCAGAGTCCGCTGTTCTTGTAAGACGTCACCACTTGTTCCGATCCACTGCATTCTGCCGTGGCTTTCACTTCAGTGAGGTCCTTCAGTGAGGTCCTTCTTGATGACGTCCCTCCATCTTTTCTTTGGGGCTCCTCGTGGTCGCTTGCCCTCTACTTCGAATTCCAATGCCTTCCTTATTGGGTGGTCCTCAGGCCTTCTCAGTACGTGCCCATACCATCGCAGTCGCTGCTCTCGTGCCTTCAGCTGGATCGGAGCCGTCTGTGTGACCGCCCTGACGTCCTCGTTTCTGACTCTGTCGAGTCGTGTCCAGCCGCAGGCCCATCTCAGCATCCTCATTTCAGCTGAGTGGAGCTGCCTTTCATGGTTCTTGCAGATGGGCCAGCACTCACTGCAGAAGAGCTTTAGGCCTTACCACTACACTACCCCTATTAGAAGCTCAGTGGGTGAACTCTTTCCTTTGATGGCAACAGAATCAATGTCCTTCCCTTTGATGGCAACAGAATCAATGTCGTCCACTGAACTATTTGGTTTTAGATGCATATATGGTGTCGAGGGGGGGGGGGTTTATAGTGCGGCACAAACGGGAAAATCGAGAAATTCATCAATGAAAAAAATTTTCGCAAGTCTTTGTGGTATGTCCGAGGTGGCCGTCGCAACTGAAGTAAAATAAGGAGGCAACCCAACAATCGGGACTGGGTACGTCCTCTCGGTTGTAACATTCGAGCCCTCCGTGCGACGCACACTTTGACAGTCACAAGCAAGGTGAAATTCCCCTTTTCAGTGCCACCCGTGACTCTGAATTATGCCTCTTCCGGGTGTTAAGGATTCATCCAAACTTATTCAACTCTACCCATTCTGATGTCGCAGCTGCGGTCCTTAATGATATGTTACAGCCTTCTCACGGTTGAAAGTCTGCAGTAAGCAATAGGGACCAGATGTTGGTAGATAATGACTGATGTTGAGCTATTTTGAATTCATTTTCCTACAGTTCAATAGAAAAATAACTGCCACCATTTGGCACAATTCAGTGGTTCTACCTCGCCCAAGGGAAGATTGCCTGGCGAAGCCAGGTTGGCCCGCCAGGTGATCCGACTGGTGTATAAATAAAAGAGAAGCTGCAAAAAAGTAAATGATACGACTAATCAGGGTGTTCCGGTTATCATGGGGCAACCTAATGGTTCTAATGATACATTAGTGATTACCTGGGTAGTACCCCTCCTTTGCGCAAAGTAACTCACTCCACAATCGCTGGGTTTCATCAACCGGCCTCTCAAAACTGACTAACAAAGAAGTTAAAACCTCACCAGTGAATCCTCCTACCAGATGTCGGCCTAACTCGGAAGTGGTAGGCGTTACGGCCATGTCTGTGGGTGATCTCCAGTGTCTGTCGCCCTGCTCGTCCTTCTATTCTCTCAGCTCTTGACTCTTGTCTTTCGCCCACCTCACAGTGCCTCTTCTTCTCTCGCTTGTTCACATCCTCTTACAGTCGTGTTCGTCGTACTAAAAAGCCTTCACTCTAAGGTCAACTAGAAGCTGCAAGTTTAAGGATGAACTCAATATCTGCCACTGATAGTCGCGGAATGTGCCTCTGGTAACAGGAACTTTTGCCTATAACCGGTTACTTGAATCAGCAGCTTCTCAAGATTGAGCTGCTCAACAAGAGTGCAAAACCTGCTGCCCTAATCGTTTGTCACCCCAAGCGCAAATGTAGAAGACATCCAACCCATTTCCCTCTGAAGTTTGAGACATCAAAACTGAAAGTCGAACTTGATAGGAATACCAAAGCTGCTGCCGCAGTCGTTAGTTATTTCGAGAGCTAACAAAGAGGACATCCAACTCAATCCTCTCTGGAAACGTTTCACTGTTGGAACTATCGCAAAGATTGATGAGGAAGAAGCCGTACATCCAGAGACGCAATTTCGAAGACAGTTGCACTTACCCAAATCGTCAAAGGCAGAGATCCTCAAAATGAAGCTGGAAGTTGCTGTCCCTTGGGTCGCGAACAGTTTTTTCCTAGTGACGCCTCTCTGCTTTACTTGAGGCTTATCGTCGCCTTTTCGAGAGATCGCGAACGTTTCCTTACGGGGTGGACTTCTCATTTTTCCTTTGATTGTGGTCTCCCAACGCTTGTTTGTAGCAACATCGTCTGATGTTTCTCATTGTGTGGTAAAACTGGTGCGAAACTTTCAACATTTCAGCATAACAGAATAAAACCCAAAGAACAAAAGCTTTGGTAAGCCTTTAAAGAACATTCTCAGGGAATTTCCACATGATAACCAGATGGCAAGAAGGAGTTCTCCATAGTTGTGTGTAGTTTTCGTATGCAGATTCATAATGATGGGGAGTGCTGAAGCACATTTTGATGTAGATCACCGCGGTCGCTGGAGTAGTCGGGTAGACCTGAATTCGGAAATGCTGCAAGCACCGCATAGCGAGAAGCAAAGACATGAAAGCCGCCGAAAACAGCTGAACAACTTCTTTGACGGGGGCTGGGTGAGTTATCCCGAGCGCAGGTTTCATGCCAACAAAACTTCCATATGAACTTCGGCCGCGCCTTTCTCTATCTAGATTCATTTCTTCACGTCTTCCAGCATTGAATGCCGTTCAGCACTGGGAAGTCATTGATTAGGTAACATATAAACAAACCTGATAACTTAAAGGCAGTTGGTACGATATAATCCCTAAGAGTAATAGGATTAATACGCCTGCACACAAGGAATGCCGCGCCCCTGAAGGCGCGGCGTAGCCCCTTATTCTAAGGAACGGTACCCTCACAAGGCCTATTCACAGCTGGCCAGCATAGCCGAGCTCGGTGTAAAGAACACCACGCCCGCGGCCACATACTGGTAACGACCTGCTTAGATGCTCGGTAATGTTTCATTCGCGAAAGTATACATGTGAAGCGCATGGGGATCGGGTATGAGCGCGCTCGCTGTTTCCTGCACTGGATATGGACAGAGTATAATACACGTATCTACCTATAGCACTTATGTGGGCAAAGATGCTTACGAGAAAACTGTCTGAAATCGCTTTCCGGTGCATTAAACAAACGACGGCTCTTGGACGTCAGTGGTTTTGACCGATTCCCTTCGTTTTTTCGCCATTTTCCCACCTTACAGCAACTGTTAGCATTTTAAACTGAGTACCAAATTATCGTGCCATATGTTTTGAAGCAGCTTCGAATAACTCATTGCTTAGAATAAAGGTATTGCCATCGAACAAGCCTCTGCGATGACACGACTGTCAACGGAGATGAACTTGATTCCTTCGGGTATGTCGATCCTCTTTTGTTTCTGCACTCTCTCGTCCGTATGGTCCTCTATTGTTATTATGACGTAACACATATCAGCTTTTCACAATGGATGGCTCGCCCACCCACACCGGAGTCCTTGTTCCGGAGAAAGCCTGTTTTCTGACTCGCATATTTTGATACTTTGGCACTGTCCTCTATCTGTCTGCGATACATGGTTTCGCATAAGAACAGTGCCCAAAATTCCAAGATGTCACGTAACCCATTACAACTGTACCAAAGCTCAAAAACAGTTCTCGCACTCGAACAATTCGTTGGCGTCCTTCATTGTACAAGTTGTCTGGCCTAGTCTACAAGATTGTCTCACTTTCGCGGCTTCATTGTAGGTAACGAAGCCGCTGCGGCCCTCATATGTGCCGCTTCTGACCTTCCTAGTTGTCCCGCCCACGGAAAATCAAAGGCTGTTTTCATTACAAGTTCAGTTATTACACAGTGTTTTTCGTTTTTTCTCACTGTAGATGATACTAGTATTGCATGACGCGAAGAAAAAACTACCGACCAAAAAGGCAGGATATCCTTTGCGAGCACGAAGCGGCCAGATCCACAGAAGGGGAGGCTGCCAGGCCTTCACTCAAGGAATTTCATGATTTTTTTGCTTTTTTCTTGTCTGGAGAGTCATTTGGTGACTATAGGTTTGTAACTTAAGACCACAATCCACACTATGCAATCGCAGAATTTCACTTTAAGTGAAGCAGCTTCAAAAGCATGAGTGCGGTCGAAAAAAAGTTGACCGCAGTTCACAACTTGTACCCGCCGTATCACCAAGCGACAACGTCACAGCGCCGCCTCGGGCATTGGTAGTGAGCGGGTTACCTTTTGCAAACAGCGTACATTCAACTTGTTGCAGCAGCAACATCGAAATCATCGTATCTTCAATGAAAACTCAGTGTGAATGCACGAACTGAGGCCAATCCTCTGGGGTTGCGCAGCTGGAATCGAAAAGAGATCTACAAGTTAAGAACTGTAGATTGCAAAACCGAATCTTCAAACGAATCGTATGGATATGAGGATAAAGATGTTGAAGCTCTTATTGCGATCGATTCACATGCTTTCTGGGTGTGACATGCACTGGTTCCCTCCCAGCGGTATGAGGCGTACTGAATGCGATGTGCCTATACATTGACTATTGCAACTGAGTCCTGCCGGCCCAGACTATGTTCTAATCCTCTGAGATGATTATGTATCAAATTACCGTCCCCGGATGGTAGAAGGTCTGACCGGGATCCGGGATTTGACCCCCAAATTGGGGCGTGGTAAGCGTGCCACTTGACCTTACACCGCCTCCACCTCTTACTGAATGCTCAAAAAATAGAATGTCACGGCAGCAGATCACTAATATTTTTTGTGTGAGCATCGTAAGGGGAACCTTGAGAAATGACGTAAATTCCATAAACTAGATGAGAGCAATTTCTATACTTTCCACGATAATCGACTCCAAATGGTTCTATTCATCTCGCTTCTCGCAACTAAAAATAGTTGCTGCAAAGGTTGTGCTTGTTGTCTTGCGTATTGTGCTACGTCTCTCGAGTACTGATAACATGAGAAGGAGTTGCTACCCAGCTAATTTTCATTGACAGAAACGTGGGAATTACCGTAAAAAGGCATTCTCAAGGGGCCAGTGTTTATGGAATGCTTCCTAATCGTCACGTTTCTGTCAGTGAAAATTTGTAGTGTGGAGGCGCCGTTGGCAAAACCTTTTGACGTCATCTGTTCCTGAAGAATGCACGCTCCCTCACAATTAGAAGCGAGTGCATTGGAATTTTTGTGATATTCCAGCATGAGACGTGGGAACAACCCTGTTTGTTATCTTGAATTCGGTCGATTTTCTCGGTAGCCCATCCGGCTCAGTAAAACTGGAATACAAAATATGGGTTCCAATCATACGACATTCCTTATTATTAAAGGCTAGTGGTAAGATAAATCGACAAAGCATACGCCTTCAAAGAATATTGTGATCCTCGCAAGGGCTGCGTAATGCTTTTTCTAACCGATAACGCCTTTCTAGCGCCCTACCCCAAATGCCCACCTCATCCGCCCGTCCACAAATGGCCGTACAGTCACATCGACGCTGGTACCCTTATGGCTTGATTCATGAAGTGTCATATAAATAGATATAAAGATAGATAGGATAAGTATAGATAGATAAGAGGTAAGTATACA
>MU945472.1:0-10205 GCA_036418165.1 Cooperia oncophora | reverse complement strand
GTGCCTTCATCCTGTAATACAACACATCTAGAACAGAGACCTCCACAGCTACGATCCGACTAGTTGAACGCGAACCGCGGAATATAACATGGTAAAGGAAAATTTCATTCTTACCGGTTTCGGAGTCGGCTCAGCTGCCGTTAACGTGCCCTCATCCTGTAAAAAGAAAAAAAATACATAGACGGCATTAATGCAAACTATCCCCTCAGAAGTGATTTTGGAAAAGAACTCCTTACTGGTTTCGGAGTAGGCTCAGCTGCTGTCAGCGTGCCCTCATCCTGCAAAGGAAAACGTCCTTTGCAGTGGCCAGATCTTATTCTCATTACTGTGCGCTGCGTACTACGACTTGCGGATACGACTTGCTTACGTGCGTACAACAAACTCGAAGAAAGAAAGAGGTGAACATGATGTGGCAACCGAAATTGAGACTTACAGGTTTCGGAGTCGGGTGAACTGCTGTCAGCGTGCCTTCGTCCTGCAAGAAGCACATGATTAGAACAAACAAAACTGTTCACATTTGTTGCCATAGTACCATCACTTCACGTGAACTATGCCTTCGAAAATGAAATGTTAACGAATTTAAGCCTTACAGGTTTCGGAGTCGGGTGAACTGCTGTGAGCGTGCCCTCATCCTATAAAATTGCACTTTCAAACACAACAGGTGACGGTATGGATCATTAGCTCAAACTATGATCAGGATTTTGAAGTATGTCATCATTGGCAGCAGCTCAGACCTCATGGGCTACCTCAGTGACTAAATGAATCCATATATTCATAAAGGGGATTAGCGCCCAGTCTCCAGGACTCGTGTTTGTTATCGGATGTCAGGTTCATGGTTGCGTTAATGCGTCGAGCCCATCTGTAGTTTCTGCCATGGTCCTTTCACGGTGTATTTTTTATAGTTTTTATGGGCACACCTCGAGTGTATGGAAATAAATAATGAATAAATGAAGCTTCGTTATTGGGTCACGGATGGACTTAATGTGTAAAGGCACAAATCGCAACAAGCCAAGTTAGGGTAGTTACTGGCATTTAAAGTGAAAAACTTCTCAGGTACAGATATTGCATCGTTCATATTGATGATAAATATGGCTCAAAGGTACGTATCAAGGGCACTGCAGGCTAGACTCTTTAGGGAAATACAGTCAGTGCCCAGACTTATGGGAAACCATACCGCCTGTGTGTAATATGTATGAAGCAGGTGAAGAAACGTGAATAGAAATATGAATACTTATAAGCAAATCTCATAAAGGGAAGAAGAATAAGTTGTCTTGACAAGGAAATACAACTTGTGTGCGGTCCCAGGAGTGTAGTGCGACGCGTTTTTGGAGGCCCCGGAGGCGCTGCGATCATCCACAAGTTGGCCTATATATGGTTGATCTCCACTGTGTATTTATGCAAGGAAGGGTCGGTTGAGCGCCGGATCTGTCTCTGAGGACGAAGTTATAAATTCACCGTCGCGGACCCTGATCCCTACCATATTTGAGGTGAGTGGGTCCAAAGCTGATGAGTTGGCCATTTTTCTGGTGCACTTAAAAGTGCATGAAGAAGGGGCCTGGGAGGGTTGTGATACGCGCACGTGTCGTCTTCATACTTCCGGCCGCGCTGCACTTCCCCAGCAAGGCACCTCGTTGTTCGGTTCAATTCCCCAATCCAATAGGGGGCGGGTCATATGATAGCCAGTAGGGGGGGTCGTAGGCGTGAGGCTGAAGAAAATTTATTTTGATAGTATGATTTTTCTCTGCTTTTATGAGTTGTAAAGGGAAGGGGTCGCATTCCTGTTTTGGCATTTGTGGGAGTGAGCAGTTCACTCTCTTGATTTTCCTGTTTCATGTACTATATGCCGCTCGCCCTCGGTCGGACAGCAAGAAATTTTGGTAAAATACTATAGTGCCCCTGCGCCCCCCTCCCCCCCCCCCTTCTCGACGGCTGCTCGATTCGATAAGGAAAGGACAGAGGGCTGGGGGGGTCGTACCAACTCCCAAGAAAAGGGGGTCGTATAGAGTCGACTAATATCCCCAACCAATGATGTGCCCTGCAGCCAGCCACACGCCTAGCCACAGTTGAAAGCTCTAGTTGTCTGCGCCCTCTCACTTCAAACTGTTCTCTACCGCTGAGGGCGTGTTTCGCTGCGAGACCTTGGTATCGACGCAAACGGTGCTCCTTGTGGATAACGCGGGCGGCGTATCCAGACAGCACCCGGGTATCACTACCCTCCAGCCCCGTTCCCTTCTTTAAGTGGAGGAAGTAGCACGCTACTGCAGCCGCGTACCCATTCACTCCGTACATAGCAAGGAACCGAGATCCACGATGATGAGTGTGAAGCTTGTCTTCAAGTCAAGTTGCTTGCGGCCTCCGTTTATGAGCCCACTACCTACGACTTGCAATCACGAATGTGCCTTTTTATATAAAGTTACTCTGTTCGACTGAATGTACTATCGCGATCACTTTGAATAGGGAATGAACCTTTCTAGAAATACAATGACCACACTATGCTGAAAAACGGTTATCCCTTCTTGGCGCCCGTATCGCTTGCAACCACTATTCACAAAAACAACAAAGGTGTAGGGTAAGATAATGGTAGAAAACTTTAAGCAATCTCACAGGCTTGGGAGTCGGTTCCGCTGCTGTTTTGGTACCCTCGTCCTGCAAATGAAGTTCTATTCAGAATGTAATACGATTTTGTGTATGTATGTACAGTCCTCATCATTGCAGACCGGTGGGGCGGGTGAGCCGCGCTGCGTGTGACGCGGCTGTGACGCGACTGTCACTGAGCCGCAGTCGCTGTCGCGTCACAGCCGCGTCACACGCAGCGCGGCTCACCCGCCCCACCGGTCTGCAATGATGAGGACTGTATGTACACTCCTTATCCCTGAGCCAGAGTAGGCGTGGCATTTGAACATGGCACGGAACTGGTTACTCGTGGAATATTCCAGTCTGGGACAACTGTCATCTTGTTCTGTGTTGGACAGAGACACAACAGTTGTGTCAAGATGAAAATATCTCACCAGAAGCAGAACTCCAGGTAAAGTTGAAGAATGCAGCCCCGGCCGCCTACCCGATCTCAGGGATCTCGTGTATATGTATGCAGTATGTACGTATGTATGTATGTATTTATATATGTATGTGAAGAACAACTATTCCTGCTTAACTCAATCAAGTAGGAATCATAGAGTGCATCCAATGGCGAAAGCAAATTAGGTTCTGCCATCAACAGGTTTAGGTGTTGGTTCAGGTGCGGTTTTCGTGCCTTCGTCCTATAAGTAATGCATTTTGAGAAGGGTATCCGGACGACTCAGGTCTCATATTCCGGTTTTTTGTAGCAACTACTTTGAAACCATAAGATCCCAATCCAAAAACTTTCAAGCGAAAGAAAGTGAAGTCTTACCGGCCTAGGAGTGGGCTCGTGAGCAGTCTTGGCAGCATCTTCCTGCAAGAACATTCTGATTAGACATCACTAAGAACACTTCGCTTGTGAGATGCACCGTCGAACTTCAAGTCGGAAAGTGACAATGTACATGGAAACCCTACGTAGAATAGTCCTGAGGGGTCTCGCTATAGTCATACCGGTAGGTCTATCGTCAATAAGAAGCGATTCTATCCGCATCCCTTCCGCCGTCGAGCCAAACAAGGGCTACAGTATTTGTGTGAGTGAGAAGCAGCTGCGTAATTCCCAGAGTTGATCCACTCGAGTCCTAGAGTCCATCATTCTAGTATTAAAAGACAGTAATTGGGGCTCACGAAGGGCATCTCCGGATATCACACTGTGAGTGACGTTGGTCGTCGAGCTTTTCCTGAGATTCCCAGTCATTGTCGGTTGCAAAGATTCTTGTAAAGGTCCAGCGTTTCGACATAGTGTTCAGAAGTGTCAACTACCGCCACTCCCATCTGAATCCAGAACTCTTTACGCACACGAGAAGAAACCCGACGGATCCGATTCTCCCGTGCTACCGTAAAACATCAGTTGAACGATCGGAAGAGGCGGAAGTTACTCTCCTTCTCCGTTCCTATTTAGCCCGCGCGCTCGGCAGTGATGTCAGATGTCGTCCTGTCGTCTTGCTATACAGGTGGTCCCTTTCCGTCGTTCTATCATGAGTCGTGGACGCGTAGCGCATCCACCTCAACATTTCACATTCCGTTCAGTTGTTCTGCTCTTGCATATGCCAAGAGCCGCCGATCTTCTCTCTTAGTAGCTCAGTACTTGTTTATTAGAATAAGGCATCATTTTTTGCATTTTATGATTGTGCAAATTCATATGAATATAGGTTAATAGTTAGTTCATCCTGTTATAGTAACATGCACACAAATCAGTCGATCGGTGGTCATTCCTCTCTCTCTCTCTTCTAGTACAACTGTAGAAATAGACATTCGTCTTCGGGGGTATAGCGCAACATCCTGCAACGTCCGTCGGCAGGTCAGCAGGCATCCGCCACATTTCAAAGCATCTAATAATTACACACATTCCCCAACAGAGGGTGTAGGCCCTCCGATGCTCATGTTTTGCGTTGTCCGGCCGTACCGCCGGCAAGCACATCCTCATTCGTTGCACTTACTCCATATGAAGTAAAGTTCGGGAATATGCACCATGAACCGAACGTCTTTTTTTTCTTACTCCCTTATTTCAAAAAGCGATAGTAAAACATTTTAGCTTGCTTTGTCACTTTGTCGGCTCGGAGGTTTTTTGTGGCATCCGCAACTTCTGTTTCATTTCAGTTGATGTGGTAAGCGAAGGCGACGATACTGCCAGGCCTCACAAACCAATCATTCGGTGTCACTTTGGACGAAGGGAATGCTGACTGGCCAAGAGGAACTGCTTGAACGTTTAGCCTCGGAAGTGCTGATTTGTGGCGCGCCGACATGTAAAATGACCCGTAGACGTGCGATCGAAGAGGTAAGAAGAAAGCTGATGAGAATTCCAGTAAGAAAGAGAGAGAGAGAGAGAGAGAGAAGAGAGAGAGAGAGAGTGGCAAAGGACGATGCGTCCGCACCTCCTTTCTTCCTAAATAATAGCAATCCGGATGGATATGATTTCCGTGTACTTGTCGACCAGTCTAAGAGCTTCTTTTTCATTTCCACGGGGGACGATAGGCTTGGAGCAGTAAGCACAACGTGGAGAGAACTTCCTAAAAAACAAAAGAGCTCTTTCTGATAAGGGTTAAAGGACTATTGCTCCTTTATACGGTCCGCGTTGCGCTGTGACTCCTAGGGACTGCATTTCTTCATTTTTGCCTGTTTAGAAGATAGTGCCACATTCCACGTCGATTGTATGGCGAAAACAGCGCGATTTTCCCTGTCAGGGGTTTTGCTGTCCCGTGTAGAGGTTCTGCCTCTTCACCGTCTTACCGTCAGAAGGGAGGTGCAGCAGGCACAATGGTGAGCCAAGTTTCGCCCATACGTAGCGTGAGATATGTCTTCGAGCTGCTGCAATAAACAAGGGGGCACAACCTTCGTTAGTTGAAACGGAATACACCACATGAACAAAGCACTTACGCCTGATAGCATGGTATACAGTAGGGTTTGTCTTTCGGTGTAGCAGTAAAAGGAATGCCTTCGAGTGGTTTGTGGCAAGTGTCACAGGCGAAGCACTCCGGATGCCATCCACCTCCGCGAGTTCGGATGAGCCGTTCAGTGACAACTTTGTTGCATTTGAGGCATTTCTCCAAAGGCTTCTGAACATACATCAATGAAGTTTATCCAACAACGGGAAAGAAATATGAAATTAGTGGAACTGAGTGGTAGCATGCAGCGGAGGTGGCGCAGTGGCCGCTTAGGATGCGCGCGGTCGGAAGTCAAATCGCCGTCAATGCCGTACGGTGTAGGCCAAAGCCCTTTCACTCCTACGGTACTGAGACGCAACTGCGAACCAGATTTCGTCTGGCGAGAACTAGAACACTATCCTGTACTCGTATCCCTCGCAGTTCATTATATAGCTTAGCTTCATGTCAGTGAGGCCACTCACGATCTGAGTGAGAGTAGAATGCATGGCCGCATCATAAGAAGGCGATCGTGATCGCGCTTTGGCGACAGCTTCTATGATTCGCGCGGAGCAAGCCTCATGCGTGGTAGGAAACTGTCGCGCGATGACCTATTAAAAATGCAGAAGAGTTTTGTGGGAAAGGTACGTGACCGCGAGTGACAACCCTTGCCAATTTTACGGCTGAAAGTTTGTAAAGGCGCAAGGAGATATGGCCTGCAAAAATTGTCCAGTGGTACTCCTTTTTTTCAGTGACTCGCCGCCTTCTGAGAACCACGCCTTCAAAAGCTGCCCTCCACCAAAATGCGAAGCTACCAGACAAGGAGCACAAAATGGATGCTACATTGTCTCTTGTGGGGTCACAGAGTTCATTTCAAGGATTCGGCAAACTGAAGTCGTCCCAGCAAGCGGTTTTTTTGGCATTTCACCCGTGCCATTGTTTGAAGCTGAAGGGGCCATATTTAAGGTGTTTTCGCCGTCCACTTTGGCATTTTGTCCTCACGGACGAGTCACTCGGCATCTTCCCCTTCACATTTCGCCGCCAGCACCTACTCTCCTCATCATTACGGACTGTCGGGGCGGGTCAGTGCGGCTGCGTTTTCCGCGGGTGCAAAGTCTTCTGCACCAGTTTGTTGAATCCCGGATGTGGCATTACTGTATTATATTATACCCCTATTCGTATTACCCATTTCTACCAACTTTTTGTCGGCATACACCGTTCAACGAAGAAGCTGGAAGGGCCTTCAAACAGTGTGCGCACGTCCGGAATGGCTTGATACCGGCCCCGCGACAAGTCCGTATATGAATGAGGAGAGTAACGCTCCTTATCTCTGGACCATTGCCGTTCAAAGACATCCGTGAGAGATGAATTGCGTTAATATCCTGCCAAAAAGAGGCCAGACATGGGAGCAGGGCATCCAACGTTTCTGGAAGTCAGCAGAAGTGTCGATATTTTGGCCGCTGAGAGAGAGCTTTGGGCAGGTGTAACCTGGAAAAATCCGGATTGGGTTTCTTCAGTCTCCGCGCCCCCCACATCCAGTCGCCGCGCGAACCACTAAATTTCAGCCACACTCCGTAAGCAAAAAAGGGAAGTCGTAAAAGTAGTATTTGAACAAGAAGATATGAGGATGTCGTTGTGTTGTGGGCAAAACTCCCAAGACTGATTTTCTCCGCTTCTACAGTCTTGTGAGCATCTAATGATGGAGCATGTCCAGGAGATGGGAGTAGCGCAGCGCTGAGCCGTTTCCTTTTTCTTTTGACAGGGAATGTATCATATGTATCAGTCGTTCTCCACCGCTTTGCCGTTCATCCGCTTCAGCAACTGGGGGAGAACGGGCTGGCAGAGCGCCAAATCTATGTCCCATGAGTGCGTGTACCGTTGGCTGTTTGGGCAATATTAGGTAAGCATTCCGCTCTAGATATCATTCTACCAGCAGTACACTGCACGATTGGGACTCACCAGCTCGAGGAACGGTAGTCGTCCATAGAAGCGACGAGGAGGGTGGTCGTATCTGGTCCGGTAAAATTTGTTTTGATGGTGATGCTTGGTTTTTTCCGCTTCGCTTTCTTCCACTTTTGTTGGCGGCGCGGCCACTGCTGTTTCTGACTTTCTAACAGCTGGTAAGACGTCATGCCCATCTTCACCTCAACCCCTGCCCACCTGCCCTCGAGGACTTGTGTTGAGAAGTCTCCTAGAGAAGAATCCCCCCCCCCCACCGCCGCGCCGTGATGTTTGCAAGAGATGTGGACAATGAAAAGTCTTTCAACAAACTTGCCTCAGGTGGCTTGAGTCCATCACGCTGAAAGAGAGATGTATGACAAATAAGGAAATCTTTTCTTTGACGGCGCTCACCCTCAGAGCTGACAGTTGTTCACTAGTAAACAAAGAAAACTTACAATACAGCATTTTTTGCATTTTGGTTTATGATCCTCTTCAAAGTAAGGTGTCCCAGGCCGGTATCATTTTATTTGGCATTTCTTAAAGCGGTACTGAAAACAGTAATGTTATCTTTTATAAGCTCCTCACTGTCAGGCGATCTGAATATTGTTTATTTGTACAAAACGAGAAAATGCTGATGTGATGGTGAAATTTCCGAAGATAAAAATTCCTCGCCGTTCGGCTTGGACGGCCACTTTGCACTTTTACTACTTCTTCTTGTTAGTTGATGTAAACTAACAAGTCTCACATTGGTCAGACTCCTGTGAAGCTGCGAAATTTGCCCGAAGATTAGCCACGAGGAACGGGTATTTAAAACAAAGAATGGCCTGATACAGACTTAGGTGTATCCATTTCAATTCCCTGCCACCCCAAGTCTGCGCGAGAATTTATATTTATGGAGCAGGGAATCGCGTAACGGTAAATGCGATTTATTGCAAATTGCCGTGACGTAAAGCGTGCGTAGAGATGTCGCGCAGACTGCAATACCGTGGGTGATAAACGTCGCCCCTCACCCCATTTCTAGCGCGGACCTAAAGCTGCAACCTGAACCCTATTAGCCAAAATCCTAGTAAAAAATGGGCAACTGATACTGTGCAAAATAACTGCTGTAGGAAAGAGCTGCAAGCCAAAAATATTGAGAGACAAGATTTCTCTGATGATGGCATTCATCTATTACTTCATTCAATGAATACATCGAATGATCGCTCGATTGATATATTTATTGCTTAATAAAGCTTTATGGTACAGTCTGTAAATTGCGCTCACAACGGTGTATAGAAACTCTCCGAGCAGGTGTAGAACCTCTCTCTGTATAGAGAAAATCTCATCGAGTGAGAAAGTCGTATTGAGAGTGAGTTTCGTCATCTTATCACGGGATGTCAGAGGTCAATGAGGGAGTTGGGATTTCCCTCTCAACTTCGGTCTCTCACTCGAAGATTCACAGGGGCACCTTATAGGTTGGGATCCCCAACACACGTCCATTCGGCCGCTAGAAGGAAAGGGGTATTCGCCAAAAAATTCTACTTCCCAAATTCCAAAACTCCCGAAATTCCAAAATCCGGAGAATTTTTGCCTTCCAAGCGCTGTACCTCTTCCCTTCCCTAAGTCGGCGATACTGTAAAACTGCTATTTCTAGTAGCTGACCGAAGGTGTGTAACAGCTGCACAGTTGTGTAACCCCCCCCCCCCTCGCTCCCCGCTCAACGGCAAATCCTTGGGAAACTTTGCAAAGACGATCAGTCGTTAAGGAAAGGAGGGGGGGGGGCATATCAACAGGGTACAGCATCGTGATGTGTGAAATTCTGGCGTCAGTACGACTCCGCCCCTCGAAAGAGGATCTCGGTGCGACCCCTCCCCCTTCCCTAACACCTGCCTACCACTTCCCTCTAGTTCCCAGCTTTCTGCCAGTTTTTTCGCGGAATTTCCGCCGAAATTTCCCACATTTTCCAGTTTTTCACCCAAAAAATTTTCGTCGCGGGGAGGGGTAAATAGCCAATGTGAACGGAAAAAAATCGCAAAAAGTCAACAACCGAGAAAAAATTTTTACCAACGCGGCAAATTTCTTCTAAAGGCACACACGGCCTCCCCCCCCAACAGCGACCAAATACAATCCTGCCTCCCAGCAACGACCAATTATGACCCCCACCCCCCTTTCCAGCGGCCGAGCACCACCCTATCCATGGGCTTCACACAAGGCTACTGTACCCTGCATATCAAGCCGAAATTCTCCCCAACGGTAGGACGTGTCTTGCACACATACACAAGCGAGAATAACATACGATGCAGCAATCCTTGCACCTCGGCGCATTGTTGACATCAAAGAACGGTGTACCGGCAGGTATTGTTTTCTTACAGCTTTTACAAGCTACCTGAAACGACGGTGCTGTAGATGACTTTCAAAACGAAGGCGACATTATCATTCCTAATATTTCAACAAGCTATTTCAAAGCACGAATTTCTAGATTCAGATGCGGAACAATAGATCCTTAAAGTTTGCTAACGGAGTTGGACGGCGGACATTTGGCAAACCGGTCCTTTATCGATAAAGTTCCAATTGTAGGCAGCGTGAAGCAGTAGGTAACATCCAGCCTCCACTCAAGCGTGTGAAGCGATGTGAACCGGGAGACGGGCAAGAGAATCGTAATTTGCCGCTCCTGCCGCGCGCGGCGATGGGCGCGGCGTTTTCTTAACTCGTGTTAACCTGTCGATTGGAGCACCGGACTTCATGTAGACCCCGTCATCGTAGACATTCATGACTATTTTCGGTTCTGAATTGCCCGTTGTTCGCCACTCT